>JAFEMH010003322.1:0-272920 GCA_022495995.1 Adenophora triphylla var. japonica
CATATCACCCCCGGAGTATTGGTAGATAACGGGTCAGCCAAGCACGTCCTCCTTCCCCAAAGCATGACGCGAGCTCTCCGCATCCACGAAAGCCATTCGATACCGTCTACCCTGACTCATCAAGGCCTACGACAACTCGCCTCGCCCCATCCCTTGGGACAAGACTCGAACTTTGGTTCGAAACCCAAATGGTGCTAAAGAAAATTCCAGCCGTGACGGACATTCCATCCGAGTTCACAGCCTTCTTTTGGGACGCCCTTGGCTACACCACATGAAAGCGCCATAGCCTTCCACTCTCCATCAAAGCGTCAAGTTCATCAACCGGACAGGGAGATCTCGGGTCATCCTGAGGGGACAGCTTTCCCTCATAGGAAACGAAGCCGAGACAAAGTAGCCAAACGTGTCCGCACTCGTGCACCGGGTTACCTCCTTCGAATCAAATCAAGGGACTACCGGGCAAATCTCATCCAATCCTCGTAGTCCGGAGATGCTAACTATGTAAACGTACTCGAGCAAAGTGCACTCGGCAACCGATACATCAAGTTCAACTGCCGTGCTTTCCAACACTTGGAGGCGTATTGGAAGGAAACGCCGAATATCGCCATGATACGGGCACATAAACCCCAGCCTCCAATCGGAGATTCGTCGCATTCTCCAAACAAACTCTCGGCCCCGCCAGTGTGAAGAGGTTTTTGTGATCAAGGTCAACAAGCACCGTCATTCTCGTGATGAATGCATGGAAGTTGTATGGGACGTCCTCCACGAGGAACTACCCGCCGCACCCCTCTTCTCCAACGAAGAGCATGATGTTTTCCTAGCCGCTCCAAAGCAACGCAACCCGACGCAATACGTCCCTACACTGATTGAGCGATCGATGACGATGAATCTGGACTCTCCTGGAAGTCGAGGACGCGGCACCCGCAAGCGTACCTCCGCATCTCACATGCTCGCTTTTGAGGACGGAACTCCTTCCGATCAGTGTCACCTACGACCAAGGTTCCAATACCATGGAAATTGTCAAGCTCAACGTCCAAAGCATGCAGACAGCTATCCGACAATTGGAAGCACGTGATTCACGCAACGAGGAATCCTCTCGATCAAGTGAATGACGACGACTTCGTCAATATCATCTATTCCAGGTATCCCGATGAAGCCAAGGACCCCGTTCTTGTTATCGCATTCTCGCCACACCAAGGTCACCTCGATGACCGCCTCGCTCATGGTAAACGAGGCACCGGCCAAGCGAGCTCGTAGCTCATCCCTACTTCCAAGTACCACCCCTGGCAACCGGCCCGTGCCGTCGGGCCAAGCTTATACCCTCAAGCGCCGCCAAGGCCAAGTGGCAACAAAGAAAGGAGACCAAGCTCCTCACCCCGCTACAAGTCGTATCAACCTCGGGAACGCTTCCACCACCCACCCCGAAAACATCTCGTGAAAGTCTTCCCCGCAAGGCGTAGCCGCCTTCCGACACAGAAATGACCACCTCAGCATCAACATGCTTCGCCTCGATTCTCGCTCCCACCGTCACGGCCCCGATTCGACATCCCGCCAATCGATCGCTAGCTTTGATAGACTTCGCGATCGAGCGAGATCACGAGACCGTCAACATTGCATTCAATACCCCCGGGTCAATCAAGCGTATATGGGCAAACTTCTTGGTGATCGAGATTAAGGGAAGGACGCATGGAATGTCCCGGCCCGACTTCCTTCGTCAATGTAATCCAAGTGTTCCCGCCATTCGGCGATTTGAATGTAATCACGGCTCGACACTAGCCACGATGCGCACCTACGGAGACCGCCTAGGTCTCGCAAGGAAAGCTCTCATGGAACCGGCCGCTCAAGAAAGTCGTCTTTGGGACGAAGACCAAGCTCGAAAGACCTACAGGACCAAGCCCTTAAAGTGTCACAGTGCCTTCGACAGAGAGCTGTGAGGCCACTCTAGACCAATTCGACCTCAAGAGTTTTGCTCATGGCAACTTTCCGACTACCGTCTCGTTCTCATCCAACCCCTCTCGCGCCTAAGGGTGGTCAACGGTCCCGATGACCTAGGAGATGGAACGACACGGCGGAACGAATCCCGCCGCTTACCTTCCCGAGGAAAGCAAGTTCTCTCGTGAAAGCGACGGTGAAGACGATGAAACCATTCTCTTCCAAGCCGGCATGAAGTCAACAAAACCGGACTCCCAAGGATCCCGGGAGTGATGGGAACGGATTATTACCGCACTCAAATTGAAAGGCCAACTCAAAGTGGAGGAAGGTCTATTTAAAAACAAGGAGGAGGATGGAAATTGCCTCGAGCAACTACTCATGGAAATTCCACGCCTACGCTCTTCATTTACGTAAACGATCAACTGGGACAAAGAACTGGGCCACATGGGCAGCATGTTCGGGAAGCCGTATACTCGCCTTCCGACATACCCGCCACTCGGGATAAAGGCAGAAGAAAACTCTCCCCAACGGAGGTTTACCTAGACCGCCGCACGCAGCTCAAAGAAGCACCGGCTATTCTCACATGGGAAGAAACGCAGCATTAACTCTCGACGCAGCTCCGCCGCAAGAAGGTTGATCCGGGCCCTGAGTGGAGGAAAACTAGCCAACCACGAGTACGCTGCACCCAACCTGCATCGCCCGAGTATGCTCAAGAAGAAGGAAAGGAACGCGATATACCGTGAAGAAATCAAGTGAGACCGTTCGTTTGAGCCGAGAACTCTCCAACCTCCCCGAGGGTCGCAACGCACGCCCGCCAGTGCAATCACCGCTGTGCACCGACATTCGAACAAGCCTACGCCAAACTCGTAGGCTACCTCCCCGCAGAGGCACTCTAAGCGCATCCCGGGACGTAATCCGCCAAGCCGCCGAAGCTCCCGGAATTCATCCACAATCAATGAAGTTGAGGGAAGACGCACGGCTCCTACGCTACGAGGAATCCTCCTCTAACTATGGCTCAACTCGAGCAAACTGCTCGTAAGTGGACCAAACCCGATGTCGCCGTTCTAACCCGATCGGGTCAAATCCATGCATTACCACCTAAGGCCACCAAAAAGCCGACGGAGCGTAATTGCAAACCGGCCACTCGAAGACGCAAGTTCCTTGAAAGAGGACCCGATCCTCACTACCAAGCGCACTGTGCAAACATTTCCCTCGTCTCGGCCACCTCCTCTTATCCTCACAAGCTCAAGCTAGAGGAAAGCTCGGCCCGTACCATGGTCCCCTGTGGACGCAACCCCGCATTGAAGTCATTCGATGATTGGTAACATCCACTATGGCAACATTATCACCTTCACAGATTTGGACCTTCCAAAATTTGGGGCCGATCACAATGAGCCGCTTTACATCACAGCCCGCCCGGACGAGCGTCGTCTTCCTCGCGTGTCGGGTAGACTGAGGTTCCGAATGAATGTCTTGCCCGCCAAGATGATGGACTCCGCTTGACATCAAGCCCACAGATCTTAAGCCTTCACCCACACCGTCAAGGCCTACGACTCTACTTCCCGTACGCTTCCTGGGTTGCTACTCTAACATCTCGGTTCGGCAAGCGGGTGATCCCCACCGAATTCCAAGTGTTGGACATTCCAATCACTTTCACAGCCATCCTGGGCGTCCCCGGCCGCATCAAATCAATGGCGTGGCATCCACCCTTCATCGCTGCCTCAAGTTCATGCAAGGCAACGAGCTAACCACGCCTACTAGCGACAAAGTCACCACCGAGGGGACCAAAGACCAACGACATTCCAAATTTTGGAAATCAAGCATAATGATGACATGCCATTAATCGGATTCACTCGGGAGACCTCCAAGATCCAAATATGCAACGTGGACCTTCCACTGTCTCACGATCGATTCCTCCCGCCATGAGGATGATGAAACTCATGAACTTCATCCCAGGATCGGGGCTCGGCAAAAGGCCGCAAGGCCAAAGCACCAAGTTATTGAAGTCAAGGACCACACCACGGTCCAGGCTTCGCTACGTGCCAACACCGCCGACATCAAGGAAGACAAAAGGCTCGCCCGCACCAAGGCAAAGCAGCCCCACAAAAGGGGAACCTCCGACGGCACACCCAACCTCCGACCTTACAGCTTTCGACCTCGCTCATTACTTCACCAAGGGAACCGACAGCCAGAACCGAGGGGACCAACAAGTGGAACCGACAGCAGAATCGAGGGGACCAACAAGGGAACCGACAGCCAGAATCGAGGGGACCGACAATGGAACCGACCGATGGGACCGATGAACCGATAGGAACTGATGAAGATGAGAAAGAAGCAGGAATAGTCAACACTAAGACTACGCATGTAATGGAACAGCCTAGCACGGACCTCAAGCGTTTCGTAGGACTCAAAGCTAATCCGATAAGCGGAGCGTTCTCGACATCACCGCTCTACCTGGACCAACCGCCACCACAAACCCAAAGATGAGTACACATTCAAAGGAATCCTGCACTTGGAGGAGCAACTCAGTGGTACTCTCCATGGGAAACAAGTTGTTCGGATCACTCCGCCGAGGCCACATTCGAGACAAGAAATCCAAAGCGTAAGGAACCGTAATTCATAGAAGACGCCTCAAAGGACCAAATTTCTACAGTAGTCCGTTTGAAGAAGTCATGGAGTTGCCCAACTTGATCGATGGGCTCCGACAACAAAGATGATCGCCATGATAGGGACAAGCAGAGCCAAGCCTCTCGATCCCCGCACCCTCCTCAAGCATCCAAAGAATGCCACCGAAGAATTGGGTAACTTTCACCGACCAAGGGCAAGCCAGTGTAATTGGAAGACAAGCCGGGCCCGCACCCACATCTCCCTAAACCCGGTCTCAAACCCTTTGAGCCGCCTCCTGTCGAGTCCGGGCCCTTCCGAGTCATCCAACGGCCTTACGCCTGAGGACTATAATGTTGTAGCCAATCATGTATTCCCGTTCGTGTAATGAAAAGTCCGACCTTTCTGAGTATCCTCTCATTGCCACTTTAACAACCGATAAGTTAACAAACAACTTAAAAGACGTTAATAACTCAATTGATAAAGAAGCGCATACATTAAACGAACAATACATTAAAGAAGTTCTCGAGCGTGTAGTTGACCAAGAGGGACAACCTGGCCCAAGCCGCCGAAGAGGTTATGACCAAAGTGAACCCGGGGCCGCCGCAAGAGCCTAAAGAGACACAAGTGGGCGCTTCTTCGCCGATGCGTAAAAGGAAGCCCCGATAAACCTCCTCCGGAGTATGTTGACGTGTTCGCTCGGTCATATCAGACATGCCAGACTCGATCCTCAATCGTGGAGCACCGAATTCCCCCGGATCCCGAATCCAAGCCTCGTCAAATGTAAGCCGCGCAAGATCAAGCCAGAGCGGTCCTTGCAAGTTAAAGAAGAAATTGAGAAAATGCTCCGAGTTGGTTTCATCGTAGTGATTGAGTACCCGACTTGGCTCTCCAACATCGTGACTGGCCACCAAGGCCAACGGAAAGGTCGATGCCGCGTGGATTTTCGGGATCTCAACAAGGCCACTCCTAAGGATGATTTCCCACCGCTCTAACATCGACATGCCGGTCGACACCACGGCAAATTTCGAAGTAAAGTCCTTCGTGGACGGGTTTGCCGGATACAACCGCATCAAGATGTCCGAGGAGGATCGTGCCAAGATCGCCTTCACCACTCCATGGGGACATACTGTTACACCTGGCCATGCCGTTCGGGTCTAAAGAACGCTCGGGGTTACTTTACTACGGCCGCAATGTACTCTTTTCCATGACATGATTCACAAAGAAATCGAAGTATATGTCGACGACATGATCATCCACTCCAAGGGATCGACATGCAAAGACATGACAGATCTCGAGGAAGTTCTTCAAATGTACTCGTAAAACACTCCATGAGGTTCAACCCGGCAAAGTGCACCTTCGGCCAAACGCGGCAAGGTACCGGGGTACATGGTTACGTAAAGGGGTATCGAAGCCGATCCCAGAAAATCAAGGCCATCATCGACATGAAGCCGCCTCAAACCCCGACAGTGAAAAGCTTCATGGGAAGACTTCGCACATCAGCCGCTTCATCAACCAGCTTGACATCTTCTCTCGCGAGCCCATGTTCAAACCGATGAAAAAGAATGCCGACATCAAATGGGACTCCGAGTGCCGCATGCCTTTCGAGAAAATCAAGACCTACTTGGTTAATCCCCCACCCCGTGCCCGCCACACGAAGACAAGCCACTACTCCCGTATCCGACAAGTAATGTACACGTCTATCTGAGCAATGCCGGCACAAGAACGTAAAGATTCCAAGGTTGAGCATGCAATCTACTTCGTAAGCCGAAAGCTTCAAGGAAGTGAACTCGCCTACTCAAAGATCGAGAAAACCCGTACCGCCTTGCATGGGTAGTCGGGAAACCGAAACACTACACGCAATGCATTCAAAGGCTCCCGGTCTCCAAAGTGGACCCCGTCCGATATCTCTTTGACAAGCCATCCCTCGTCAATGCGGCTAGCCAAGTGGTCATTCTTCCCGGGCCGAGTTCGACATCAAGTACATGGTCGAAAATCAACAAAGGGCGTAGTAATGGCAGCATCGCCTTGCCGACTTCCCGAGCAATGAACCTAAGGGTCCCGATCCACAATTTCCTGACGACGGAATCTTTTCACTTGACAAACGCAAACCGCCGGCAACTCTTCTTCGATGGGGCACCAACAAGAAGGGGAATGGCATTGGAATGCTCCTTGTCGATCCCAAGGACGAGCATACTCCCATAGCCATCAAGTCAATTTTGAAGCAACCAACAATGCAAAGCTAGAATACGAAGCCTCGTGCAAAGCAGTTTGGAAGCCGCCTCGAGCGCAACATCTTAGAGCCGGGATGTATATGGAGACTCGCATTGATCATCAATCAAGTATCCAACAAATGGAAGACGGTAGATTCTCGCCTTCGAAGTACCACGCGTACATGGAGGAGCTCATCGCCGCCCAAGGACATCTCTTTTCACTATTTGCCAAGAGACAGAAACCGCTCGCGTACGCCCCGGCAACCCTCGCCTCTCTTGTCGAAATTCCCGAGGGGAAAGCAAGAAACCCCTCGTAATAGGCAGACGGAAACACCCGCCTATTGCCGTGAGATCGAAAAAGAAAAAGAAACGATCGACGAGCCCCGGTACAATCAAATTTACCAAGCATTCTCCAAAGCGGAGAAGCTTCCTTCACAAATGAAGATGGAAAATACAAAGAAGGGATCAAAGCCAAAAACATGATGGCATTAAAACGCCCGGCATCCCATTTCGTCATTCCTGGGGTATGTTGTACAAGAAGCGCCACTCAAGGGCCACTCCTTCGTGTAAACAAAGAAAAAGCCAGCGAGCTAATGAACGAAGTTCACAACGGAACCTCGCGGTCCGGCATATGAACGCCCGAGCATTGACACGCATCATTCTCCGTATGGGATACTATTGATATCAATGGAAATGCATCGCATCCAGCTTCAGTCCGAAGCCGCGACAAATGTCAACGGTTTTCCAACCTCAATCACATCCCTCCTCACGAACTCTACCGCATTGACTACGCCACGGCCTTTCGCCACATGGGGAATCGACGTCATCGGCAAGATCACTCCTCCAGGGAGCAATGGTCACGAGTTCATTTTAGTCGCAGCCGACTACTTCACCAAATGGGTAGAAGCCGATCGTACAAGGTACCGAATTCTAGGAAGGTGGCCGAGTTCATCCGAGAGAACATCATGTGCCGATACGGAGTGCCCAATGAGATCATCTCCGACCATGGTACCCATTTCGAAGGAAATTGTGACCAACTACCGACCGAACCCGTAGTCACACGTCACAAGTCTTCTCCTTACGTACCACAAACCAATGGTGCAAGAGAGGCAAACAACAAGACTCTCGCCATGATAATCGTAAAGATGACCACCGCAGGTCTGACCGGCCCGAAAAGCTACATCTAGCCCTCTCGGGATACCGAACATCGGGCCGTAACCGCCACAGGGGAGACTCCGTTCGCACTTACCTACGGAATGGAAGCAATGTTACCCGTGGAATTGGAAATTCCATCCCTCCGAGTCCTCTTGGAAAACGGGGTCAATGAAGTCGAATGGCTACGCAGCCGTCACGACGAACTTGCTCTACTCGACGAGCGCAGATTGAAAGCCATGGAACACACTCGAGCCTACCAGAGCGTAATGGCACGAGCATTCGACAAGAAAGTCAAGATCCGAGACATCGAGAAGGCGACTTGGTGCTAAAGGAAAAGCCTCCTACGTTGCACTCAATCCCCTGAAAGTGGGAGCCTACCCGGATAGGACCGTTCGTGGTACAAAGAATCTTCTCCTGAGGAGCCATGAAGCTAGCAGACTTGGACGGAAACCCTTTCGTTAACCCCGTGAACGGAAGCAAACTCCGCAGATACTTCGTTTGAGGAAGAGCACGAGTCAACTCACCTTCCCCATACACCGTCCCCTCGCAAATTAAAGTGCTAAAAGAGTAATACCCAACCGGATACATTCCCGCTAATGATCCAGTAAAAACAGTGGTCGCACTTCTTTGTTTTCTCAAATTCACCTAAAGTGTCGAACTACGGTGACTCCGAGCCCCTTAGTCCAATTGTAAAAGGGGAACGTAGGCAGCCATCTTTGGTTCGGTCTAAAGAAACAAAAAAAAAATACAATAAGCATCAATTGCTTGTGTTTCAAAACTCTTTCATTTAACCTACAAATTCATAACGGTTAAAACATTCTTTGATGAGTTCAAGCACGGCCAACTCTTGACTCGCTACACGCTAGCAAAACTACAATAAAACATTAATCAATTAATGTGTCCGCAATGACAATGGGGTGGATACTGACAAAGAAGGTCAACCTAGTTTCCCGTACTAGGTCCTTCATCCTTCTTCCCTTTCCCTTTTCCCCGGCGAGTGTTCTTCACCTTCGCAGAAATATTCCGTAGGCCTTCTACCCGGCTCGTGGACTCTTCCCGACGCTCCGTCAATCCCGCGGCCGTCAATACAGCTCCTTTCTCTAGCTCGTCTCGAGCCGCCTCGCTTCGAGCCATCATCGCAGCTGCTTTGATTGGCCTCCCGATCAAGACTTGCCACATAATCGCCATGGCACGCGCACGATTCCTGTGGTTAGCCCTCGCCTCGTCCTCCTCAATGTCGAATCGTCTGTGTGATCGCACTCAACAAACCACTCCGTCTCCACAAGATAGCCATCTCGTGTCTCCCCATACACTCTTCGTACTACCCGTATATCAAGCCGATGTAACAAAGGCCCTCTCTCCGCGAAAGAGAACCCCGGGCAGAAAGGACGTGTATTGCCACCACCGGTGACCAAGAATAGCACCGAAGGATCCTCCATCCGCAGAGATCCCACCTCAAAGGTAGCAAAGATAACTCGTATCGCCACTGCATCTCGCCCACTCGCATCGCCGCAGTAACCAATGATGGAATATAGAATGACGTCTCGAGACAGCCCCGCACTCGACGATCAATGCACCCTCCCGAGCGGTCTCTACAAGTCTCAGAATCTTCCAATGGGAACCCACCATCGCAAGTGATGCGTGCCAAGTCCGGCCATCCAGAGCTCCAGCCACTCGATTACTCCCTATCACCAGAGGACGCCGCGAGAAAGACCAAGCGTCACAGACATTGCACCTCGTGCATCATCTCGCAGCCTCTCCTCAACCACACGGCCGCATACGGGACTCCCTCCCCACATGTATCGGCTACGGCCGCCATCCGGCCTATGCCTGTGAACGTCTCGCCCAAGACCAATGGCACGATGTCTCTCCACTCCGCATCAAGCTCACCAGTCCAAGACACCGTGATGGCACACACCCGCAGACGTGAATGTGAACAGAGTAGCAATCACACACAGAGCAAACGCGCCCCACGCAAAGACGCTCCTCGCCCTCCGGCAAATCTTTCTGGCAAATTTCGAAATGTCAACATAATTAGATCCTCAGACAACATCCCGTATGCTTCTCCAAATGAGATACCCAACAAAGACACTAGCTTCTCAACGATGGCCATGCCACCAAAGATACGGAAGAACTAGCCGTTCCGCCTCAGTCCTCCTGCACGGCCCGAAATCTTCAAACGTAGGAGTGACTTCGTTGTACGAAAAGCCGTACACATTCCTCCTTACGTCCTGCAACCGAGACGCGGCTCTCAAAAGATCCCAATCCGGCATGAGCTCCTTCAAAGCCCAAACAGATTTAATCCCGTAATGCCTTCGAAAACCTTTTGTTCTCGCCTCGTGTGGTTCCGTACCCACGATCGAAAGTTGTCCAAATATCGCTCTTGCATCCGAGACGATAACTTGGGAAAAGGAGCCATGTCGAAGGTGAAGAAAACCTTAAGAAATGGAAAAGAACTCACTGTAATGAGCAAAAGCAATGCGCAGCTTCTTACAAATTGCAAAGCCGAAACCGCAATTTAAAGAATCTGAAATTCATTTCAAGTCCTACGGATTCTCTCGCAGCTTGACTTGGTCAACTTCGCAGCCTACCGCTTTAAAAGTTGGAAACATTTCCAAACCATGCCCTCGTTCACTCTTATGAAATCTCGCGTGCTCGCTCGATTTCATTTAACCAATGTCAATATCCCTTCCGCCCTGCTCGTGCAACAAGGCAAATAATTAAAAATTAGTGCATACATGCTTAATTTTTGACCCGTTCAATTTTTAATGCATTTCTCCTTTTTATTTATTTTTGATTAACCTATTTGCTTATTTGCCGAAAATAACCGAAGGTGATCACGTAATAAATATGCGAAGCATGTGTTCCCGCCCCACGGCGCCTTTTTGCAAATACATTTCAAATCAAAATTTGTTCCCGACAAATACATGCATTTTGTCTAAACAAAATAGTAAAGAAAGAAAGCAAGAAAAGGGGACTACTCTGAGTCCCGCTCGTCATCCGTACACTCGACGCATCGCTCCGCCGCCGCCGGACTGCCGCAAACAGAACTCGCCGAACTCCTCCAAATGAATAGGCAAAGTGGCCTCCTGAGTACGCGAACTCGAGGACTCCTCTCGCGCCCGAGTGCGCGTAAGAAGGAGCTCCAAATCCAGCCGTTCCGCCCGCGAACCGGCCAAACCCCCGCGTGAAGTCCTCCCCACCGCCCGCGGAGCAGTGCGAACCCTCGGCCTAGACGGCCCCCGATCGCGGACGTCCACGCTCCTCCGGGAACCGCACCGCATGAACTCCACGAGCCTCCCGGGCGTAGGCGACCACCCGTCCACCAAACCCTCACGGCCTCATTGTACGTACGGCCGTATACCTGCGAACCAGGAAAATCATCGAAAGCGAACAAAGTACGTATGCATCATGTGCGTAATGCTACTATCAAATGCGTAAAATCGTAAAAGATGCTCACCGAAGCATTGGGGTCCGCCCCGTATCGTGGTCTGCTCCGCCGGAGCGGATCACAAGTCGCTCGCGCGAACCGGCCCAGCCTTCGTACGCTAGCCTAGCTCGCGGACAGAAAATGTCGAGGACCTCCAGGACCTCGCCTCCCTATGCCGCACCTCGCGGCTCCTCACCTCATCCTCAAGAAAACATCATAAGCGGCCCCCGCTATGATGTACTCTGAAGTACACACCCCGAAGGTATCCCTCCACCTCATCCATCTAAGATCTCCCTGGATGCCGCATGCATGCAGGAGGATCCACCGCACCAAAGGAAGGGACCCCGCCTATGCCGACGAGTCACCCTCTCCCCGCATACATGGCGTCGCAGCCAAGTCCCACCAGAGCTTCCGCCGCCGTGTAGTCTCGCTGAAATCCGCACCGCGACATGATCAAACCCGCTCCACTGTGTCACTGATCCTCTCGAGAACCTGTGTTCGCCGCCGAGATATCTCTCGTACGACACTCTCGAAAGTGCCAACCTCGAAGAGACCGCCTCTTCGCCTTCTTCTCGCCAAACCAACTACAAGGCAGTGGAACAGTGGACGGTGCACGGCTCCGACGTCCCCAAGCTCGCGGACCGAACACCTCGTAGCACCGCACTCCGCCAAGAGAATGGAAAGTTATGTCGCCTACAAAGCGTATACATACGAGTACATAAAAGAGGCAAGAAAGAGAAAAGCACGTAAACTTACATCCAAGACAAAGCGTGAAGGCCTAAATGTGTGCTCCTCTCCCCGCGAGAACCCGGGCTCCAAAGAGTGGTAGAGCTCGCCACTCCAGCCTCTCCCCCACGCAAACCCCTCACGGCATCCAGATCCGTCGCCGACCCGAGCAGTAGGGAAGTGACAAGACGTGCCGGAAGTCGGGAACAAGGTCGCCGACAGCCGCAAACCAAAGGAACCCTCGAGCTGTACGCTCCGCGGTCATCCTCAAAGACCCACGTGTATAATCGGCGACGCCCGCCTCAAGTGACGCTCCATCGGCCTCGTACCGAATGCCTAAGCCCTCGGCATCGGTAATATCAAAACCCGAGCCTGCATAACCGCTCCGGTATAACCATCAACCCACACTAGCGCGTTGCCATAAGTCCCCAAGAACCCAAATGATAGCGGGCAAAAACTGCGGGGAGTCACCGTCGCCTCCCCATCTCGAAATGGAAAGTGTGGGTCGTATCCCACCGCATTTGCCGCCGCGACATACATGGACTCGCCTCGGCCAGACACTGTCAGCAGCCTTACAAGATCGATAAACCCACCACCCGAGTCAATCACCACTGCCGTGGACTCCTCTCTCCCTCTCGCCACGTCCGGGATAAGGCCCCACAATACCCGCACCGCCTCAAAGGCACCCCCGACTCTTCTCGGTTGTGGGTATCAACCATCCCCGTCCCCGCACAAACAAGACAGAAGCAACGTCAACAAAATGCACCAACGCATGTCAAAAGGATGCAATGCAGATACGGTTCTCATTCATTTCCTGCGAACTTTCAAAATCACTTCGAAAACTCCGTCGAATCCGGAACTTTCAAAATCATTTCGAAAACTCCGTCGAATCCGAACTTTCAAAATCATTTCGAAAACTCCGTCGAACCGAACTTTCAAAATCATTTCGAAAACTCCGTCGAATCCGGAACTTTCAAAATCATTTCGAAAACTCCGTCGAATCCGGAACTTTCAAAATCATTTCGAAACTCCGTCGAATCCGGAACTTTCAAATTCTTTCGAATTTTTCGAAAATCTCGCTCCGTCCCGAATTAAAGCTACTTTAATTTTGGAAAATGCATTTAGACATGGAATTTTGCAACCAAAATTTTTATGTCATCTACCCATGATGTCAATTGAACTACGTCCTAGTCAATTTCGACAACGATTCATAGCAAAGTCAAAAGCTCCCAAATCGGGCACCAAAATCCCTAAGTAAATTCCTAACAAATTTCTAACATTTAAAGAATGCACATTCTTGAAATTAATGGAATTTGTAGGGAACTTACTTGTCTTTCGATCCCATCCTCGAGTTGTGTCTATCCCTCGCCTGATAAAACTCCGCCGGATTCAATGGAAGAGTGGTGGTTCGGAATGGTCCGAAAATCCACTAATCGAGTTCTTTCGTCAGTGCCTCTGGCCCTTCCGCGGCGAGCCATTCGGTCCTCCTTTCACCCTCCATAGCGATTTTCCCCTCACAAATTCGAGCAAACCTTGCAATTTGGGTTGGATTTCTCTCTTTTCTTCTCCTCTCGCCTAAGCAACAATGGAAGAAATGGCCCATTTTCTTCCTCACCAAATCTCGGCATTTAAAAGCCAGAAAATGAAAAGTCCTACTGGGACTCTTACCGCACTGTAATAATTTTTAATTCTTTTCCGCCCCCTCGCCTGGGCAATTCCAATTTTACCACTTTTTTGGCCCCCGAAAGTGTAAAATTTCCCCAGCTAGACATTTCTAACGCCCCTATCCTCGAGAGGATAAATTCCCAGTTAGTTTTCACTAACGCTCGTCTCCGCACGTTAAATTCTCCAGCTAGTTCTATCACTAACGCCGTCTCCGCACGTTAAATTCTCCGCTAGTTGCTTCACTAACGTCTCCCGCCTCCCGAATTCTGAGCAAAGTTCACTAACAGTCCCGCTTGACGTTTGACATTCAAACTCTCTCGCCGTTCAACCATGTCTCCCGGACATTTGCCATGTTCCATTCCTCAAATCTGACGCTCTCCCTGACGCAATTCGAAAATTCTCAAAATGGTCCTCCGACCATTAAATCTCAGTTACTTCGACCTTCGCGTCCGATCTCTGCAATCCTTTTCGCCAAGCACCTTTCACTTCAGGCCCAATTTCAAACTCATTCGCACCTTCACTAGCCCGACCAATAATTTCTAACTCCAATTTCGCGAACGCTTCATCACGGTCTCGATTTCAGTCTCAATCGCGACCTTTCACAAATTTAATAATGTCCGACTATTTCAAATCCTCAATCCGCGACCTTTCACGGTCCGATTCAACTTCCTCTTAATCGCGACCTTTCACGCGTGCCCGATTATTCCTCTCCCGACTTAATCACTCAATCGCGACCTTTCATCGTCAGACTCCGATTTCAAACTCTTATTCGCGACCTTTCACGGTCCGATTTCAATCCTCAATCGCGACCTTTCACGGTCCGATTAAACTCTTATTCCGCGACCTTTCACTGGCCCGATTTCAATCCTCACCGCGACCTTTCACTGGCCCGATTTCAAACAAATTGATCCCGACCTTCGCGGTCCGACCTTTCACTTGGCCCCATCTTACCAAGACCTTCGCTAGTCCCGATCTCTTCGGTCCGAGTCCACTCTCCTATCGAACCCTTAGAAACAAGCTTCATCTCCGAGCAACAGTACAAGTCTTAACCTCAAGGTACGAACGCTCTTGCAACAAGTCTCCTCCGGCAGCCAATAAGAATAAGCAACATTCCAACCCTGGCGTGGTACGAACGCTCGAGAAACTGGTTTCTCTTCTAAGCAATCGCAATAAGCCCGAACCCTAAGGTAATAACGCTTGCAAACTGCCTCCCTTTGCACCATCTCTCCAAGCAACAAGAATAAGCTCCGAACCCCAAGGTACGAACGCCTTTGCAACACTGCCTCTTCGGCCCATCCAAAGCCCGAACGCTCATCTGCCGCAGATAAAACTGCCGTAATAAGCCTAAAGATCCGGCGTGAGCGCGAACGCCTTGCGCATAACACTCTCTCTGAGGCGCAGCGCGTCTGTGGCAGAGCTCCGACTGCTATTCAAGGTTTCAAGTCCCGCGAGGGCAGCTCCGCAATAAGTCACCATTCTGCACGTACACCCGAATGGTTTCATTCGGCCTCCCAATCTGTAGGGCTCGAACGCCATCTCGGCCAGATAAACTGCAATCCAAAGAAGGCTTCCGCACCTTAAGGTCCCCACGAACGCCCCTCGTTAGCATCGCAACTCCGATCGCCTGGAGGCGCCTGACACGCCGGAATGTTTCGTAAGCTCAGTCCTAACAAACACCGCCTGACCGCCCATGTCTTTTCTTCGAAAGTAAGGCATCCCGATTGTGGATCCTTATCTTTTTCAACGACCCTACCTCGCTTCGGGAGGAGACGCGCCGAGGGGCTAATCAGAAGTACCCAAATCCGGATCTGCCCATTTCCAGAAAGTTAATCAAATCGCACCGGCCCGCCTGTCCAAAGTTAACTGTGACTCGTTAAACTCCCTGCTGACGTGCTAACGAGACGCCCCAGGATCGCTCTGCATCCTGACAAGGCCGGACCGCATTTGTCAGGCGTGACATCTCACGTAAAAGTATGGCTTTCCCGAAAAACGCATTTTCCTAAGACTTTCCGGGCGTGCTGACATTTCCCTTGACTGTTATTTTAAAAACTGGACAAAACCGGACCGGGGACGAACTCCCATGCAAAGGGGGCGAGTCACTCGTAGGACACGTGGTCCAAAGATGCCACAAATTTCTAGCCACTTTTCAATCACAAATCAAAGCTAAAAGACCAAAAATACCCCCGGTTTGTGTTAATGAAGTCCATGGGGACTCACTGTGCAATTTTCCGAAATTGCCAACAAGTCCTTCCAGCATTTCCAAAATTCCTTAAACTCCCCGGAATTCACCCAAGTCCGTACTGACTCCTAATGTACTTCCCACTTATAAATAGAAGTTGTCACAAAGGCATGAGGATGAAAATTTACACCAAAAACTCACATACCCCACGGTCCAAACCGGTTTCCACTCCCTTCCGAGCTCCCGTTTTGTCTCGCATTCGCGTGAAACCATCGTATTTCTCGATCAAATACGCACCCTACAACTTCGAAACAACCTTTCGAATAACTTTCCGTGTCCCGTACACACCTCCCGAGCCAAAGGAGTCGAATCTACAGCCATAGGTATAACTCCCTTTCCGCTAAATCTTCCGTTCCACCTTGCTTACGCGCTGGGGCCGCTATATAATCGCTTTAACGCCATTGTCAAAATGTAGACGCTCCGTCTAATCTGTGAACTGATACGTTTTGTAGCTTCTCCTCGATCCTCTTCTCTTTCCGTAAGAGAAGTAATCACGGGTTAAAACGGCATTCCGACTTGCCCGCTTACTTTTACGTCATTTACAATTCCGAGCCGTTTTGGCTCGTTGATCGTCATTTACAATTCCGAGCCGTTTACCCTCATTGATCGCCATTACAATTCCGAGCTGCTTCGCCTTGCCATCAAGCCATTTACAATTCCGAGCCGTTGGCCTGCTGATCGCTATTTATGCAATTCCGGTGCCGTTTGGCCTCGCTGATCGTCATTTACGATTCCGGGATCGTTTGATTCCGCTTGACACCGTCTTTTTGGGTCATCCTGCCATTTACAAGTCCGATCCGTTTGGATTTGTGATAGTATTTACTTTTCAAAAGTCCGAAGCCGCAACCCGATTCGTTGATCGCATATCATTTAATACGCATTTTTCCCTGTGAAAATTGTTAACAATGTAAGGCCCGGGTTCAAAACCGGAGTTCGGGTCCGTCGAACTCTCTTCAAAACGCGCGAAATGACGTCTCGGCCTCCGAACGCTCATCTTCAAACTCCAAGCCGCCATTTGACACTTAAAATCATTTAATACGCATTTTCCCTGCAAAAATCGTTAATACGTAACTCGCCCGGTTCACCAGGCACCGAGATCGACTACGCAAACGCTCATTTTCAAATCCAAAATCGACGCTTGCCACGCAAACGCTCATTTTCAAATTCAAACCGACATTGTTTGCTCAAACGCAAACGCTCTTTTCAAACAAAGTCACCTAATTCAACGCTGTTCACTCAAACCAAGATTAAGCTTGTCATTCAAGCCCCCATTTCAAAAGACGCACACTGCTTTACACACACGATTTCCAGAGACAAAGGTAGAAAGACTCGCCATGCGGTGCTGCTTCGCGACTTTGCCATACTCTCTACCCGAAACGTAACTCCGACCTCCGAACCTAACAATCTCCGGTACTAAAAGCTTTTTACTCATTTTTGCCGCCAATAAAAATGATCCCTGCTTTCAAAGCCTTTTCCCGAAGTTTTTGCTACCAATAAAAACGAAACACGTTTCGAATAGTCCGCTTTCAACGCTTCGGCTCAAATACAAAACCGTGGCTACCTATTGCCTCGCTTCCTTCCCATGCGGAGCGAGGTCTCGTATACTCATACCCCTCAAGGAGATAAACGCTTTCCGCGCCTTCGCAAAAGATCGGGTAGATTTTAAGGGCACTCGGATTATATTCTACTCGGATTGTCAGGGGACCTTCACATCGAAGTCGAGGGTCACAGGTATTTATTGTCTATAATTGATGACTACTGAAAGTAAGACTCTGCGAATTACTATGAAGCACATGAATGAGGCTCTCATCAACTTTGCATAATCCGGAAGACATTAGTGGAGAATCGTGGCTGTGGAAGAAGATCAAGCGACTCCTGATGTATAATGGTTGTGTTCTAGAGCGCGAAGCCTGATGAAGCCTGTAAGAACGGTATTAGATCATTTGCTCACAAATTATCAAGGTGGTGGTATCAACACGCATGAATCGACATTGCTGGCTAGGGCAATGTGTATACTTCCCATGTAGCGTTTGTCTACAGCGATTCTGATGTATAAAGACAACCGCCTTTTGATAAAGATGTTACTCGCGATAAATTGCGTACTTTCACGTATATACGTACGCCCCAAAGTTCCCACGAGGCATGGTCTAGGTAAACTCGATTTGGATTATTCTAGCAGCTGTTAAAAGGGCTTTTAGATGCTACCGTTTATTATGATGTTGATGATGGCGAAGTTTGGAGCGAGGGATAACGAAAAGGAGTATGTAATGGTTTATGGGGATGGTGTCATGATACCAAATTCTGTCTCGCCATCGCAGGTAGGTAATAAGTAGGAATATGTTGTTTTTTATGAAAACCGGTGGTAGCTTAACCCTATTCATGAGATCTTCGTGTTTGTATTAGATGTTGGTAGGTTGATAAACAGTAGGAGCTACTCTAAGACATTTTAGAGCTGAGCAAAGACACCAATGATTGTTCATCGCAGGGTTCATCACGTTAAATATGTGAAGCACCAGAAAGTTCATATCACAGCTTTCGAGAATACGGGTTAGCTATAAGATGAGGTGTAGACGAAAGTCCTAATGTTCGGAAGCTTACAAGAGCAGTATGGTTTTAAAGACATGGTTGAGTATTATTCTCTTCAGTTGCCGAGGAAGGATGAGCTTCTCGACAGTTCTGAGCCAACTACTTTCAAGGAAATATATCAGGTTCTACCCAATGTTCAGGCCCAATTGTACGCCACATATTTGGGATTTAGATGGGAGGAATTCACTAGAATCTCGATATGTGACTTCCGGCAATACATAAGTTCTATAATGAAATGAGAGTACTGTAAACTTATCACACCCTTCCCACAAGGCTTCGATCAAGATCTTCAGAGTCTAAGAAGGGACTCTTGGCGCGGCCGAGGTGATTCTAGCAGGTTGTAAGATTTCTCTTCACTCCCCGGGCAGTTACTATCCGACATACCCATCCCTTCATCCGTACCATTTTCATACAACCTTGCTATTCGCCTAAGTCAATTTCAATAGTCACTATATTCAAATGATCCTATCATTATTATCATTCTCTTATATGCCAAAATGTACTTTCCCCATGCCTAGTCCAATTTTTGTAATCTAGTATCAAATCCCACTACAATTGAAACAAGATTGTGCATTACCTGTAATTATTGGTAATGATTTGAGCATTTTTTACAAGGAAAATATATTCTCCTTTAGTACCAAGAGACTTTTCTGGAATGCAAAGTCATGAGGAAGTTGTCAATGCGCATATATACTCATTCGAAATCCGTTACCTAAATCAATCCAATCTTGTCCATATAACTTGATATTTTTGGTAATCCGTTAAAGATACAACCTATATATAAGACCAGAGACAAAATTTTAGAAGCCACAAAAGCAAAATGACTAAAACTTTTATTCATGAAAGAAGCCACAAAAAGCCGAAAAATTAGACAATTAAGAGAACAGACACCATTTAAGCTAAAATAGGTCATGCCTACAAGTCCTAAAAGCATCTTAATTACAAGTAGAATACCAATCACCAATGAGCATATTCTTTACCATATCATAAAACATTCAACTCACATAACTATCTATAACTTGGCAAGTAATTTCTAGAAAATCTATTAGCATATACTAAAGTAAATGGAATGGTAAGTAAAGTTAATTACTCGAGCGGAGAGGTGTTTCTTGTTGGAATAACTATTACAAATAATTGGAAATTACAGAGAAAACTAAATAAAACGAAATACACAAAAGATACACAAAAGAAAAGATAAGGAAAGGATTTGCGTTTGAATTCTCCGAGGTCGTGTGAAATCACGCGCTCCTTAAGACAAATTTCGCCCTCCCTCACCACGTTGTGACAAGCTTGAGTTTGTACTACGAGCGAATGCCTTCCAGGATGAAATGTATTGGACTTGGACGGACGGTGTTTGCACAAGAATACCTGCAGCCCATGAATCGAAATCAGATGCTTCGACGTTATCACCACAAATGCAATATGCGAGTGTGAGGCCAAAGAAACTAAGCGTTGATCACTATGCAACGAATTTGATAGTAGAGAGATTTCCTGGGAATTCCCGTGTATTCTTATTGTTGTTGTGTCATTCAATTTATATATTTCCCCGAAAGGGAAAATCGCGCCCAAAAGAATTAAAGCAAGTTTTAATTTTCTTCATCAATGCCATTATTTACACAATCAATAGCTCTTTTGAATCCCTCGCATGAGTTACACAAATGATTAGGCACGTCGAAGGCGTTGGAACAAGCTTTCGGCGTAGATTCAGGTCTTTGAACGAAGGCACCGCCAGCACCACTTCGAACCCCGGCGCGCGAGCGCCGCCTCGTATAAACTCCAATCGGGGCTATCGCGCTTGCGAGATCGGCCCCGTGACAGATGATCCAAAGCGCCTCGCTTTGCCTGTTCAGGCGAGCAGCCTTTTTGCATTCCAGTATCGTCCGCATGGGTCGGGAGTCCACATACGTCCACCTCACTGCATTAAGTAGCGGATTCGTGGGTTTGGAAAAAAATGCAAAAAGGGGGCTCGCGCGGACAAAGCTATTTCGAGCTACATTCGTGTTCGCGTGACGGCTGCATGCACATGAGTTCGGTAGCTCGAAGCCTATTTCGTCCCCATGATTTGCTCCCCTCTCGCTTTTTGTGCGCCAGAGAGAGCCTCTATGTACCACAATCTTACTCCCTACTGAAGTGTAGGAGGATATAAACTAAGCCACTTTTCCATCTTTTTTCCAATGTGGGATAACACATTTTCCTTTTCCAACTCCATTTGCTTGAGCTTTAATATATCATTCATTTCTCAACCATTTTGGAAAAAAATGAATATATGATTTCAATGTACTCATGGAGTAGCACACAATCCAACAATCAATTTGGTCCTTTAACAAATAAACCCATTTAGGAAATAATACATTATTTCTTCAAACACATATTTTTCCAACAATCTCCACATGAAGGAAATAATGAGGAAATTGGTGATAAAGTCAGCAGCATTTAAAAACTTGCATGCGAAGATGTGGGAATGCCCATTGAATCTTCATCCGTACAAGCATATTTACTCTACTCGCAAAATTGATAGACGCGATGTCCTTGAATCGTTATGCTTTTGTGTAGCCGATCATATGCTTGATACAAGTAACGTCTCTAACATACTTCAACTCTCATAGCTATGTTCGATCACGGCCCTCGAACATACGCACGGTTCGCTGCGAGAGGCTAAGAATTGAGCCTCACACAATTCTCCTCGAAGGCCCCCACTTCTCTCTCACATAGGTGATTTCTTAAAGGTAACTCCGTAATTTATCCCGCTCGAATTTTCAACGCGTAAGAATCATTAAAAGCCATAGGCTTATCCTTGTCCTTTCTGGATGTCACTTAATCAGGAATGGACTTGGGGTTGATTCCCACAAAGGACGCTACAAGTCTTTCCCTTTAGTTAGGTGGTCCCATTGAATCTAGTTCTTGGGATCTCCAAATATCTAGATTGGATTTTCCACGGTGTTTAATTTTTCAGAGGCTTAAGTCCCATTCCCTCGTCGAGCTTTGAACTAACTCTCTATTTAACCCTTTTGGTTAACGGATCCGCTAAATTTTCCTATGACTTAACATAGTCAATGGATATTGTGCCGCGATTGAGAGTAGTCTAATGGTATTATGTTTTCGACGAATGTGTCTAGACTTACCATTATACATATGATTGTGCCCTTCCAATCGCCGATTGGCTATCACAATGTATACATATTGATGGCACGGGCTCATGTCCATCTTGGAATATCTTCTATAAAATTTGCGTAGCCATTCTACTTCTTCACCACATTTATCTAACGCTATAAACTCGCATTCCATATCGTAGATCTAGCTATAACCGTTTGTTTAGAAGATTTCCATGATATAGCAAGCCTCTCATTGTAATGTAAACACAATCCATTGTAGACCTTGAAGTCTTTTATATCTATATTCAATTAGCATCGCTATATCCTTCAATTACCGCTGGATGTCTAGTATAGTGTAAAGCATAATCTCGAGTATACCTTAAGTACCTTAGTACTCTCACTATACCATTCCAATGTTCCTTTCCAAGATTACTTGTATACCGACTCAGTTTGCTAACCGTGTAAGCAATATCTGGTCTAGTACAACTCATCAAGTACATTAGACTTCCAATGATTCTCGAGTATTCAACTTGAGAAACTGCGTCACCTCTATTCTTTGATAGATGTTGACTCATGTCTATTGGGGTTCTAGCAATAGCTAAGTCACCCTTGCCAATTTCTCAAGAATCTTATCCACATAATGTGACTGGCTTAAAGCAAGTCCATTTGATATTCTTGAAATTTTCACTCCAAGGATTACATCGGCTAACCCCATATCTTTCATGTCAAACTTTGAGTTCAACATATCTTTAGTGGACTTTATTATTTTATCACAGCTTCCTATGATAAGCATGTCATCTACATAAAGACACAAAATGACGTAGCCATTTCCCGTGTCTCTAACATAGATACATTTGTCACATTCATTTATTTTAAATCCACTTTCCATCATGGCTTGATCAAACTTTTGATGCCATTGTTTTGGTGCTTGTTTCAAGCCATACAATGACTTTACTAATTTGCACACTTTATTTTCTTGCCCTGGCGTAGAAAATCCTTCGGGTTGCTCCATGTAAATTTCCTCTTCTAAATCTCCATTTAGAAAGGCTGTTTTAACATCCACTTGATGTACTTCAAGATTTTGCAATGCGGCTATCGCAAGTACAATTCTTATGGATGTTATTCTCGTAACCGGAGAATATGTATCAAAGTAATCAAGGCCTTCCTTTTGCTTGTAACCTTTAATTACAAGTCTTGCCTTATACTTGTCAATTGTTCCATCCGTCTTCATTTTCCTTTTAAAAATTCACCTATATCCTAGTGGTTTGCTTCCCGGAGGAAGATCCACTAATACTCAAGTGTAATTTTGTAAAATGGAATCAATCTCACTTTTAATGGCCTCTTTCCACAAAGGTCCTTCGGAAGAGCTTACGGCCTCTTTATAAATTTGTGGTTCACTTTCAAGCATATAGGTTAGAAAATTTGGGCCAAAAGATTTTTCTACCCTACCTCGTTTGCTCCGTTGAGGTTCTACCTCCGCTTCATCATTTTCATCATGATGATTTCTTCCTTCTACTTCTTCTTCTTCTATTGAATCATGTCTCCTTTTAGATGAACTTGCCTCATCTCTTTTGCACGAAAACACATTCTCAAAGAAAGAAGCATTTCTTGACTCCATTATAGTATTCTTGTGTATATCTTGAATTTTCGATTCATGCACAAGAAACCTATAAACACTACTATTGTGAGCATACCCAATAAATATGCAATCAATAGTTTTTGGTTCAATTTTCACCTTTTTGGGAGGTGGTATTGAAACCTTTGCAAGACACCCCCATATTCGCATGTATTGGTATGATGGCACTCTTCCATGCCACAATTCATAGGGGCTCTTATTTATTTTCTTTCGGGGTATTTTATTTAACACATAGTTCGCCGGCAAGACGGCCTCTCCCCACATGTTATCCGGTAACCCCGAACTTATTAACATGGCATTCATCATGTCCTTTAGAGTCCGATTTTTTCACTCGGCAACTCCATTGGATTGTGGGGTATATGGTGGTGTTGTTACATGTTTTATCCCATGTTGAGCACAAATACCTTCAAAAGGGAATTCATACTCACCACCACGATCACTTCTTATGACTTTTATTTTCCGGTTGAGTTGATTTTCAACTTCATTTTTGTAGATAACAAATTTCTCTATAGCCTCATCTTTACTTTTGAGAAGATACGCATAACAATATTTTGTGCTATCATCAACAAAAGTCATAAAGTACTTATTGCCCCCTCGTGTTTGTGTTGACTTGAAGTCACATAAATCCGTATGAACCAACTCAAGTGGTTCATTATTTCTAACTACATAATGGAACGGAGGTTTTGTAAACTTTGCCTCTACACAAGTTTCACATTTATGTTTGTAGTCTATTTTACATTTTGGTATGCAATTCATATTAATTAATCTACGTATTGTATCATAATTAACATGTCCTAGTCGACCATGCCACAAATTGAAAGACTCAAACAAGTAAACGGAAGAATTATTCATTTCATTCATCTTAGCCTTAGTAGCCATTACATTGCCTTTTACAACCATAGCACTAAGCTTGAACATACCATCACAAACATATCCCTTGCCTACAAACATTCCACTTTTAGACAAAGTAACCATATCAGATTCAAACACAACACGAAAACCATGCTTAATTAAAAGCGATCCGAACACCAAATTTTTCCGGATTTCGGGCACATAGAGCACATTTTTGAGAGTCAACTCTTTCCCGAAAGTCAACTTCAGCACCACCTTTCCTTGACCTTTCACATCGGACGTGGCAGAATTTCCCATGAACAATTTCTCACCATTTTCAAGGGCTTCAAAACTACTAAACATTTCCTTGTTGGAACAAACATGCCTAGTAGCACCGGTGTCAATCCACCACAGATTTGGGTTTGAACCCACCAAATTCACCTCGAAAATTACCGCCGCCAAATGCATATCGGAAACTTCATTCGAGATGACATCCACCATGTTTGCTTGCTTCTTTGGATTTCTGCACTCGGAAGACTTGTGGCCCACAATACCACAATTGTAGCAAGTTTCACCGAACTTCTTCTTGGAGATTCCTCCCTTTGGTTTCAAACTAGAACATTTTCTGGGCACAAACTTGCCTTTGGCCTTGCCATTGGCCTTGGAGCTATCAACATGCTCCACCACATTGGCTTTCGCCACAAGAAGATTATTCAACTTCTTTTCCGCAATCCTATTCTCTTCCTCAATTCAAAAACGAATAGCAAGTGCTTCAACATTCATTTCCTTTCATTTATGTTTAAGGTAATTCTTGAAATCTTTTCAAGCGGGAGGCAACTTTTCAATTATTGCCGCCACTTGAAAGCTTTCACTAATTACCATTCCCTCGACATGAATTTCATGAATTATTATTTGTAACTCTTTCACTTGACTTTTAACAGTTTTAGAGTCCACCATTTTGTACTCGAGAAAACGGCCCACAATGAATTTCTTTGAGCCCGCATCATCGATCTTACACTTATATTCCAAGGACTCCCATAGTTCCTTTGCAGTTTTCTTAACACTATACACATTGTATAGCGTATCCGACAATCCATTGAGGATGTAATTTCAGCAAAGAAACTCTGAATGCTTCCAAGTATCAAGAGCCGAGATGGCTTGCACATCCGTCTCATTCTCACCCAACTGTGGCGGATCTTCCTTAAGAAATCTCGCCAAGTTCAAGGTAATCAAATAAAAGAGCATCTTTTGTTGCCAATGTTTAAAGTCTTGGCCAAAAAACTTTTTCGGTTTCTCACCATGGTGGTTCGAAACCGTTTGGACAACCACCCTTTGAGGGTTGGTTTCCACTCGAAGCGCTTCCTCCACACAAGGATTCCCGGAATTGTTCCTAGCATTGGTTCCCATGGTGTTCGATTCAGTAGCCATCTGAAACGAAACAAACGATTTTAGTTCACTGTTTTAAAAAGTTTTCTTCCAACGAAGAGACAGAAATTTGTCTTAAGATTGTTGGAATAACTATAACAAATAATTGGAAATTACAGAAAACTAAAAAATCAGAAATACACAAAAGAAAAGAAAAGATAAGGAAAAGGATTTGTCGTTGAATTCCGAGTCGTGTGAAATCACACTTTCCTTAAGACAAATTTCACCCCCTCACCACGTTGTGCTTGAGTTTGTACGGAACGAATGCCTCCCATGATGAAACGGATTGACCGGACGGTGTTTGCACAAGAATACCTCCGGCGAACTGAAGTCAAATGCTTAGACGTTATCACCACAAATGCAATATGTAGGAGGCTAAAGAAATAGTTGATCAATATGCAACGAATTTGATAGTAGAGAGATTCTGGAAATTCTGTGTATTCTTGTTGTTGTTGTGTCTTTCAATTTATATATTTCCCAAAGGAAAAACTGCCCAAAAAATTAAAACAAAGTTTTAATTTTCTTCATCAATGACATTATTTACACAATCAATAGCCTTTTGAATTCCCTGCGGTAGTTACACAGCATTTAGGCACGTTTTTGGCATTGGAACAGTTTCAGCGTATTCAGCTGCTGGGAACGAGGCACCCGCCTCGAACCCAACCAGGCGCCCGCCTCGTAGGTGCTCAAACGGGGCATCACCTACTGGCGTCCAGGCGGTCGCATGAGACAGTCCAGGCGCCCGCCTCGCCTAGGTTCAACTGAGTAGCCTTTCTGCATTCCAGGTGTCCGCATGGGCCAGGTCCATGCGTCCGCCTCATTGGCAGCCTCGTGGGTTTGGAAAAAAATGCAAACAGTGGGCTCGCACGGACAGGCTATTTCTGAGCTACATTCATGTCCGCAGGACGTGCATGCACATGAGTTCGGTAGCCCGAAGCCTATTTCGGTCCATGATTTGCACCCCCCCTACGCACCTGTGCGCGAGAGAGAGCCTCTATGTACCACAATCTTACTCCCTACTAAAGTGTAAGAGTATATAAACTAAGCCACTTTTCCATCTTTTTCCAATGTGGGATAACACATTTTCCCCTTTCTAACCCATTTACTTTGAGCTTTAATATCTCATTCATTTCTCAACCATTTTGGACAAATGAATATATGATTTCAATGTACTCATGGAGTAGAACACAATCCAACAATCAATTTGGTCATTTAACAAACAACCCATTTAGGAAATAATACATTATTTCCTTCAAAATACATATTTTTCCGACATTTCTTGGCTCTGCTGGGACTTTGGAAATCAAGAAATAGAGGGAATAGATCATGTATCAGAGCATCGAAACTCATTGTTTATATATAAGACGCATACACGATTAAAGAAGATTATATATTAAAAAAGCTAGTAATACTAATTAAGTACAAACCGCAATTAGTTCACGCCTATGAACAAACGATTCCTCAAAAATGGCTTATGTCTCAACGTAAGCCGAACTATAAATCAAACCCTAACAACAATTAGTAATCAACAAACACCGCCCCATAATCCGAACAATAATAATAAAAAACCACAATCCCATCAATCATATCGATAATAATCCAACATAGCTATACTTCACGATTAAAATTTAACTTACTTAGAGGAAGCACAGGGGCATAAACAAGAGGAACCAAGAACTTGAAGGGAGGTGATTTGCTTTGTCTGATCATAGCCCTTTCAAACAAAATAAAAAATTGTTCATTCAGTTTCGAAATAGATACACGGTACAAATCAATTAAAGACTGAATTGGGTATTATAATTACTGAATTAGTAGTTCACTAGGGCGATTTTGATTACCTGAAGATGACCCGAAGAACAAACCTAGCAAGATAGATGTTTACGCCACCTCTGAAATCTCCGGCGGTCCCAAGGGCTCTAAGCAAAAGACCAACGTTGATAAAGACGGCGATGTAAATCCAGTTGGAATTTCCCGATGAAGTTCACCGTTGATGATGTTGGAATTTTGATGTATATATGTGGTATATAAGTTCATAGTCATATGACCTTGGAGGGTAATTGGCTTGAACTGAATTTGGCAAAGGGGAAATTCACGTCGGAGTCACTGCCGAGGAGGGCGGCCGCGCTAAGCCCCAAGGGCGGCCGCGCTGGTCTCCCATAGCTTCACCCAAATTGCCTGGCTCCCAGCGCGGTCGCGCAAGCCTCGAGGGCGGCCGCGCTGGCGTCGGGTTGGCGGATTTCCTGGGCCGAATTGGAGCAGGTTTTTAGGTCTCTTTGAGTCTAAAACCTAATTTTACCATATGTATATATATCATTATTCCTCCAGCCGTTTTTGTACATGAAATATTGAAGAGAAACACAATTCTCTTGCTTTAATTCATTGCAAAATTACTCCCGTTCATAGAGATTCGATCGTGAGATTCAAGGCGACTGAGATAGGACCGCCGGTGATTACCTACCTGTGTGCTATTTTGTGGTACGTAATCCGTGATCGTTTTATCCTCGGAGAAATTTGCCTGTACCTGAGTTACACCAATTGGGGGCAATATTTTCTCTTAGGACAGTCTTCCTAAGGCGACTCGATCAAATCACGATAAATTTTCTAATCATTTGTTTTATTGTTTCTGTTTGTTTTTCCTGATCCTGTTCCTTGCTTTCGGTTTTGCTATTGGCTTATTGGTACGTTCTTGACTTGATCAATAACTCTCCTACTGTTGATTAAATTGTTTATTTAATCTGTGGTGCTATAATTTAATTTCCCACAGTCTAAGAGAAAATATTTTTATTTGATCATGTCAGGTAGTTCCTCTAGCTCTCCCTTTAAGTCCCTAGTTGACACCTCAGATCTTCCGGAGAAGTTCGGTGGTAAGAACTTCAAGCGTTGGTCTGAACGCATGAAGATCTGGCTGTCAATTAAGGGCATGTCTGATATGCTGTCATCCAAATGTCCCGCTCTGAAAGCTGATGATCCAGTTAGTGTGGCTGCTGTTAAATTGTGGAAGGAGCAGGACGATGTTGTTCGAGGATGCATTATGTTAGCTTTGTCGAATGCACTCTTTGATGTCTATTGCTCTGCTCCTCTCACTTCTTTGCGTCCTTTGTGGGAATCGCTTTCCACGAAGTACAGCACCGATGACTCCGGTGTGGAAAAGTACCAAGTGGGTAAGTTCCTGAATTATCGCATGAGTGAGGGAAAGTCGGTTACCGACCAAGTGCACGAACTCCAAATCATTTTGCAATCACTCAAGGATGCTGACATGTGACTTCCTGATAATTTCGCTGTCATGGCTATTATTGAGAAGTTTCCTCGATCTTGGGGGGAATTCGGTATGACCCTCAAGCATCGTACTGGAAGCTTGACACTCAATGAGTTGATGAATGCAATTGCGATTCAGGAGGTGCATAATGGTAACCAAACTAGCGTACCTGTGGAGGCTGCTGCTAATATGGTAACTGGTAAAAGCAAGTTTAAAGGAAAAGGTGTGAAAACTCACTCTAAGGATAAAGAAAACCATGATAAAATTAAAGTTAAGAAAAATAACTTTAAGAAGCCAAAAGCAAAATCTAACTTTGGAATTGTGGAGAAGGTGGACATTTTTCTAGGGACTCGCCCGTCGAGAAAGGAAAAGGACCACAAGGCTCTGGCGATGACCATCATCTTGTCAACATGGTGTTGGGTCCGAAGGATTATGATGATCGACTCGACGCACCTTTGGAGTTGACGCTCGACCTGCAATGTTACAAAGTATGTAACTTCTTATCCCGAAATCTTTACCGTTTATGAACTCAACGAGTGGCTAGTTGACACCGGGGCAAATGTGCACATTTGTCTTGATAAATTGCTATTTGTGTCTTACCGGCTGAGCGTGGTAGATCGGTGACGATGGGGAACTCTAGTCGCAAAGGTGCTTGGGACTGGACGCGTGGACCTGAAATTTCCTAATGGGCGCATTCTTACCTTGCATCGAGTGTATCACGTTCCTGATATTCGTCGCAACATTATTAGTGGTTCTATTCTAGTTAGGGAAGGATTTGAGATTTCATTTAAATGTAATAAGGTCATAATTTTAGATTCTGGTAGTTTTGTGGGGAAAGGTTATTCCTCGGATGGTTTATTTAAAATTAGAGTTGAAACTGATGTTTGTTCGCACAATAATTTTAGTTCTATTGATTATCCTGTTTCTTATTCCATTGAATCTTCAAATGTTTGGCATGGTCGTTTAGGACATATTAATTATGATTCTGTGAAAAGAATGATGAATTTAGATATTATTCCTAAACATGCTATTGATAAAAATTCTAAGTGTCATGTATGTGTTGAAGCTAAATCTACAAAAGGTCCATTTAAGTCGGTTGTGAGAAATTCTGAAATTCTAGATTTAGTTCATACTGATATTTGTGAATTTAATGGCGTGTTGACCAAAGACAAAAAGAAATACTTTCTCACCTTTATTGATGATGCTAGTAAATACTGTTATATTTATCTGCTTAATTCTAAGGATGAAGCATTAGATAAATTCATTATATTTAAGAATGAAGCAGAAACACAAACTGGCAAGAAACTTAAACGGTTAAGGTCTGATAGAGGAGGTGAATATGAGTCTAACCCATTCATGTATTATTGCCAAGAAAACGGAATTGTACATGAAGAGACTCCTCCCTACACCCCTCAATCTAATGGTGTTGCTGAACGTAAGAATAGAACCTTTACTGATATGATTAACAGTTTACTCATAAGTTCTGGAATGCCCAAATATATGTGGGAAGAGGCTTTGAATACGGCTTGCCATATTCTGAATAGAGTCCCTCCTAAACATAGAAAGGAAAGTCCGTTTGAACTTTGGAGAGGTCGACAGGCTAGCTTGAAACACTTAAAAGTGTGGGGGTGCCTTGCAAAGGTACTTGTACCCGCACATAAAAGGAAAAAGCTTGGACCTAAAACTGTTGATGCTATCTTTATAGGTTATTCTGAAACAAGCTATGCATTGAGAATTCTTATTATAAAATCTGAAATTTCTGGCATAGATGTGAACTCTATAGTTGAGTTACGTGATGCAACATTCTTTGAGGATGTGTTTCCTATGAAGGACGGACTTCCTAAGGAATATAACCCAACCACTAATTCCATTCCTGCTCAAGTAGAGGAGCTGACAAATGTGGGGGTTGATTCCAGTGCAACTCATTCTGATGATGAGATTGAACCAAGAGGGAGCAAAAGGGCAAGGACCACCAAGGACTTTGGAAGTGATTTCATCACTTACAATGTCGAGGGTGATCCTCTAACCTTCAAAGCTGCTATGGCCACTTCTGATGCCAAGCAGTGGAAGGATTCTGTTAAGAGTGAGATGGATTCTATTGTCTCTAATGGGACATGGGAATTGGTTGATCTCCCTCCTGGTTGTAGCACGATAGGATGTAAGTGGGTCTTCAAAAGGAAACTGAAACCGGATGGAACCGTTGACAAGTTTAAGGCTAGGTTAGTGGCTAAGGGATTCAAGCAAATGGAGGGAATAGACTATTTCGATACCTATTCGCCAGTTGCTAGAATGACTACAATCCGAATGCTTATCGCATTGGCCTCTGTATATGATCTTCCTATCCATCAGATGGATGTTAAGACCGCTTTCTTGCATGGCGATCTAGAGGAAGAAATTTATATGGATCAAATTGAAGGTTTTGAGGCCTCGGCAATGAGAAAAAGGTTTGTAAACTTGTTAAGTCCTTGTATGGACTCAAACAAGCCCCTAAGCAGTGGCATGAGAAATTTGATAAAATTGTCTCATCGTTTGGCTTTGTTACTAATGAGTTTGATAAGTGTGTTTATAGCAAAAGTATTAGTGATAGTAGTATTGTCTTATGTCTGTATGTCGATGATATTCTGTTGTTTGGAACGAATATGAGGATAATTAATACTACTAAGGAATTCTTGAAAAGTAAGTTTGAGATGAAGGATATGGGAGTAGCTAGTGTGATTCTTGGCCTTAAGTTGACTCGTTCAACTAGTGGCATAACCATATCGCAATCTCATTATACTGAAAGTATAATTGAGAAATTTGGTTATAAGAATTGCAAAGTAGCTAAGACTCCATATGATCCTTCATCTGCACTTACTAAGAATGAAAGTGGAGTACCGATGGCTCAGTTGAGATATTCTCAAATTATTGGAAGTTTGATGTATCTTGCCAATTGTACTAGACCGGATATATCCTACTCGGTTACTAGGTTGGCTAGATATACTCAATGTCCGAATAAAGCACATTGGGAAGCTCTTGATAGAGTTCTCAAGTACTTGAAGGGAACGATTTCCCTTGGGCTGCATTACGGAAAATATCCTTCTGTTCTTGAAGGATATAGTGATGCAAGCTGGATTGCCTATAACTCCGGGAGTTATGGCTGTACGGGGTATGTTTTCACCTTAGGCGGAGCTGCAGTCGCTTGGAGGTCGACCAAACAAACTCTGTTGTCTAGGTCTACATTTGAGGCCGAATTAGTTGCCCTTGACACTACTGGATTGGAAGCTGAATGGCTTCGAGGACTTATGTCTGAGTTGCCCATGGTCAGTAAGCACATGCCTGTTATCTCTATACATTGTGACAACACTGCCACAATTGAGAAACTGAAAAGTATCAAGTACAACTGTAAAACTAGGAGACACATCCAAATTAGATTAAAATCTATAAGGGATCTAGTGTCTCGGAAGGTGATAGCTGTTGATTATGTTGGTACCAAGGATAACACAGCTGATCCTTTAACCAAAGGGCTAGAATTTGCTCTAGTTCAAAAATCTAGGTTGGGGATGGGTCTGAACCCTGTCTGATTCAAACGCAGTAGCAACCCAATCTACCTGAGTGGAGATCCCACAAAGGAGATTCAATGTGGTAATAACAAGTTGTGGGGTGAGTCGGAGCACCTAATAATAGATTGACATGTTACATGTCTGAGTCTATCCCCTGAATAGCCTAGAGGTGCTCGTTGCTGCTAATAAAGTAAAAGTTTGGAACTTTGAATGGGATCAAGTCTTTTAGACAAGATGTTAGCAGTACATCTTCTGAGATGCCCAGCTAAGTGAGTGTTGTTGTTGGCCGCAACTAGAGGAATTTGGATTATTCCTTGAAAGCACTCATGATAGAGGATCGGGATGTATGGCTTATAAGCGTCAAGTGTTCGATAGAGGGCCTATCATAGCTTTTGTCGTGTTTGTTACCAGCAAAGGCCTCTACATCCAAAGGCATCAGATTCAAGACACCCGTTCATCTGGTCCTGTGGAGGTTTGCGTTGGATAACATAGGTAGTGGTTCAAGCCGGAAGGTACCATTATTGAAAGCATGGCAATGGACAATTTGTACACGTCATTTTTCTATGAACTTGTGGGGGATTGTTGGAATTTTGATGTATATATGTGGTATATAAGTTCATAGTCATATGACCTTGGAGGGTAATTGGCTTGAACTGAATTTGGCAAAGGGGAAATTCAGGTCGGAGTAACTGCCGAGGAGGGCGGCAGCGCTAAGCCCCAAGGGCGGCCGCGCTGGTCTCCCGTAGCTTCACCCAAATTGCCTGGCTCCCAGCGCGGTCGCGCAAGCCTCGAGGGCGGCCGCGCTGGCGTCGGGTTGGAGAATTTCCTGGGCCGAATTGGAGCAGGTTTTTAGGTCTCTTTGAGTCTAAAACCTAATTTTACCATATGTATATATATCATTATTCCTCCAGCCGTTTTTGTACATGAAATATTGAAGAGAAACACAATTTTGTTGCTTTAATTCATTGCAAAATTACTCCCGTTCATAGAGACTCGATCGTGAGATTCAAGGCGACTGAGATAGGACCGCCGGTGATTACCTACCTGTGTGCTATTTTGTGGTACGTAATCCGTGATTGTTTTATCCTCGGATAAATTTGCCTGTACCTGAGTTGCACCAATTGGGGGCAATATTTTCTCTTAGGACAGTCTATTCCTAAGGCGACTCGATCAAATCACGATAAGTTTTCTAATCATTTGTTTTATTGTTTCTGTTTGTTTTTCCTGATCCTGTTCCTTGCTTTCGGTTTTGCTATTGGCTTATTGGTACGTTCTTGACTTGATCAATAAATCCCCTACTGTTGATTAAATTGTTTATTTAATCTTTGGTGCTATAATTTAATTTCCAACAGATGAATTGGTGGGATGCGCTCAAACCCTAAATTTTGGGTAAATGTCGTATGGATATGGATTTCTTTTGGGAAATTTCTTTTTTGCGCGAAAAAGAGAGAGGGAATTTTTGGGGAAATTTCAATTCACGGTATATATTAATATATACGACGGCTCAATATAGACCGCCGTATATATCTAGTTATATACGGTGGCTGCGTGTTGACCGCCGTATATATCTAGTTATATACGGCGGCTCCGTGGAGACTGCCGTATATATCTAGTTATATACGGCGGCTCCGTGTAGCCCGCCGTATATAAAGTACGTAGTTAAATACGGCGATTAGTAAGCTAGCTGTATATACGTTTTATATTTACGGCGGCTACCTACGGCCACTGTATATAACTAGTTATATGCGGCGGCTCCGTGTAGGCCGCCGTAATAAGCTGCCGTAAATAGTGTACTTTCTTGTAGTCAGTGTATTTGCAAGGGGTTTCACACAGCACAAGGGCGTTGATTACAATGAAATCTTCTCACCAGTGGTCAAACACACTTATATCAGAGTGCTATTATCAATGTGGCACATCAGGATTTGGAGTTTGAGCAACTAGATTTGAAAACAGCTTTTCTACATAGAGAGTTGGAGGAGGAGATTTATATGACACAATCAGATGGGTTCCAGGTTCCGAAAAATGAAGATAAAGTGTGTAAGTTGAAAAAGTCTTTGTATGGATCAAGCAATTGCATGTACAAGCAGTTTGACAACTATACGATATACGATAGAGATTGGGTTCCAGGTTCCGAAAAAAGAAAAAATTAAATTTCTTCTCTTCCCCTTTGTTTCTTTTCTCTCCCTTTAATACTCGGAAACACACTCCAATGTTCCTGATTGCTTCAAGGATTTAATATTGGAGTAATTTCTTTGAGGAAAAAAAAAAAGAACATGAGAGAGAACCGTTACTAAAATAGAGAAAAATAAAATAAAATAAAAATAGAACCAGAAAAGGGGACATGACTCCTTTTAATTTCTATAACCAAATAAAACATCATAATATTGAATCTCAAGGATTCAATCTCATGAACATTCAAATCGCCACATAAAACAGAATAAAAACAATTTTTTTTCTTTATTTAAATAGAGAACATTTTTCCTCTTTTATTTCTTTCATGATCTCCCCATGATATATTAAAACTAGTCCTTAAAATTAAACCTCTTGAACCACAGCTTCTTCCTTAGCCACAACTCCTTCGTCAGCAGCTCCATTGCTTTCCTTCTTCCCAGTACCCTTCACTGCCTCCTCCTCAAGCTCAAACGCCGACACCGGAAAAGACCGATAAAGACCCGCGGGAGTCTTGAACGTAATCTTTCCGGTCGGCGGATCGTCCAAATAAATATCAGAAATAACAACCCACAACAAAAGCTCCTTACTTTTCACCCCAGTCAATTTCTTGATCTTACCCTTTTCAACATAAGCAGTAACTTCAGTTCCATAGGAGGTCAACTTCCCAATCTTCTCAAACTTGTGCTCCTTCTTCTTCTTTTGCTTGAGCCAAACAAAGCCTGTGTCTTCGACATACCCACATTCTTCAATGTCTTGTAAGGGCAAAAGGCCATTGGGAAGACCCATTTCTGTGAGAAGGAACTTGGATTTCTCTTGGCAAATGGCATCTCCATGGTACATTTCTGTTGCTTTTGCTCTGATTTCTTCAGTTATCAGAGACATTTTCTTGATGATGATTTGTAATTTTTGGTTTGAATTTGAGGTGGGGTTTGAGTGTGGGATGGAGAGGGTCACAAGGGTGGTGTTATATAGGTCAATGGATGTGTAAATGCCCCTGGTTTTGGATATAATTACTAGATTACCCTTTTGGTGTCATGTCTTGTGTCTTGGTTAATTTATTGAGATGAGAGTAATAGGGCTAATTAGAAGTAGGAGTAGATGGCATTGATGTTTTCCATCCATTTTGTTAGAAGAATAGAAACGGTTTGAACAAATCTTTCAATTTTTAAATTGGCATTTAAAGCCTTAGAATTTAAATTTCTAGTAGGTGCCTAGGTGTTAGAATTTGAATTCATAAAATGCAACATAATTACACGATTTTTATAGTTATTGCATGATTTTTACAGTTAGTTAATGCAATGTATTATTTAGAAACATTTTAATGCAATTTATTTTATCACTTTGTTACAACGTACTATCTTCCTGCAAAATACTTTCTAATTTTTACTCAAATAATGCAATTAAATCGCACTATTTCTAACAAAATTAAAAAGTACATTCATTATGTTGAAATCGAAGATATAGTACATTTTATAAGTTGATAATTATTTTGATTCATATTATATGAGTGCAAAATGAAATGATTGTTCATGTGATTGATTAGTTTTTGCAATTCAGTATATATTCACGGTGGACTTATGGGATGTGAACTACAACAACAACAACAACAAAGCCTTAGTCCCAAAATAATTTGGGGTCGGCTAACATGAATTCTCATATGTTATCGTGAAAAAAAAAAATAATAAATAAATAAATAAATAAATAAATAAATAAATTAATTAATTAATTAATTAAAATTAAAAATTAAAAAAAAAAAAAAATCAACCCCCCACATGGATTTTTGCCCTCCACTCCGGCCTCTTCAACACCATACTTTCATCCACTCCAAGTAAATTCATATCATTTTCAATTACTCTAATCTAAGTTTGTTTGGGTCTTCCCCTACCCCTCGCCATTTTATTATTTCTCCACTGTTCCGGCCTCCTAACCGGTGCATCACTCGGTCTCCTTCTCACATGTCCAAACCACCGTAGACGATTTTCCCTCATTTTATCCTCAATGGGCGCAACTCCTACTTTACCTCTGATCACCTCATTCCCCAACCGATCATTTCTTGTATGACCGCACATCCATCGAAGCATACGCATCTCCGCCACATTCATCTTATGCACGTGACACTGTTTCACGGCCCAACATTCGGTGACGTAAAGCAATGCCGGCCTAATTGCCGTGCGGTAGAATTTTTCCTTTAATCTATTGGGCATGCCGCGATCACATAGAAACCCTGTAACACTCTTCCACTTCAACCAACCTGCTTTAATCCTATGAGCCACATCTCCATCTAATTCTCCATCCTTTTGGATAATGGATCCAAGATAGCGAAAAAACTCAGAAGCTTGGATAATATTTCCATCAAATGTGACCGCCCCTGCCTCCCTACTTCCAACTCTGCTAAACTTACACTCCAAATATTCAGTCTTGCTTCTGCTTAATCGAAAACCTCGAGATTCCAAAGTGTCTCCACAACTCCAATTTACTTTCAACACCCTCTCTTGTCTCATCAATCAGCACAATATCATCGGCTCACTACAAGACTTAATGGATAATATGTACATTCAAATGGACAATTTAAATAAATTTTGATCATTCATCTTAAAAATTAAAAAAAACAATGTAAAACCACATACTTAAAAGGTGTACTTAAAAGGGTACACCAATTTGATTGTAGAACAATTTGAAGGCATGAGTTGGTAGGAAAAAAATTAATTATTGCAATGCTTCAAAATAATTGCTAAATCATTAATAATGACTTTTTACTACTATCTCGGTCCTGAATTTTGTGTTTGTCACATGAATATAAGAGTCAGCTTTAAAAAGAACAAGAATAAGAGTCACATTTCAAAGTTGAAACTTTTAAGTTATGTATTTTTTTTCTTTTTTCTTCTAAAACAAACAATAATTTAGTTGCATTAATAAAGTTTGAGAAGGTGCCTCTCCACAATTGTCAAGAATATTTATATGCATAGATAATAATTGTTATTTATTTTCACAAAAAAAGAACTCCAACAGAAATTTATTGAGGGGGCCAAGAAATTTTGGAGCAAAAGAATGATAAATGGGGATTCGTGGACAGAGCCCCCTTTTTTTGACTGGTTTTCTATATACAATAAAACTTTAAATATAGAAATAGTTAAGTACTTAATTGGTATAACATTGACAATAATACATTTATTGATCTCTCATACAATTCAATACATGTGTAACATTATTAAACGTATCAAAAGGTTTAACATGTAACATATGCTTCCACTGTCCCACTTAAAAAGCACAAAATATTATTTTTTGTGTCTCATTTAAAAAGACACGCTGTCAAAATGGTTTTTTTAATACTTCTTTATCCATGTGACTCATTTGTAATATTTACAATAACTGTCCAATTACTATTCTCTACCCCCACATTATCTCTCCTACCTCCATTATCACACTCACAACACTGACTCAATTATACACTCTGCTTAATTTCGTGCAATGTCCATTTTGTGACGGAGGAGTATGTCGTATAGTTGTTTGATCTACAAATAACACATAGCAAATGAAATCATACATATAAAAAAATTTCACTCCAAATATAGTTCCTCCGTTCCACTACCTCTTTGGTGTTTAATTAAAAATTACACTTTTCTAAAATGGAATTATTTTAATATTTATTTATTCAATGACATTCACAAAAATCATTCACTTAATATTTTCTATCCCCTAAAGAGCTATATATATCAAACGACATCTGATGTTATTGTTCATACGAGATGTCAGGTGTTCAAACCCCACCAAATACAATTTCTAACAATTTCAAGTGTAATATACTACGCCATTCATTAATAAAAAAAAGATTTAAAATAAAATAAAATTATATCTCATCTTCTCTCTCATATCTTTCCATTCTCACAACACTTCACTTATATTTCATTTTCGTAACTATTTATAGTTGTATTTATAAATGGCCTAACCTAAAAATAATAGAGTAACTATTTTGTACCATTTAAAGAAAAAAAATGATAGTACTCATTTTAACCGTATATCTATGTTTTGACAAAACACTAGTTGGATGGTGATTATTCGTATAATACCATGATAACCTATATTTGAACCCGTAGTTGGGTTGGCCAAATTTATGAATAGATGACTGATCAGTCGGTGGAGGCATGGGTAGGGAATCGGTTCCAACTGTACATCAGGAGAGTGGCAAGATGGTAATATGAAACAAGCAAAGGGGGCAATAGAGGTCAGAAATGAGAAACAAATAAAAACAGGTGGGAGTAAATTAAATTAAATTAAATTAAATGCAGAAATAAAAGGAGTGTGGAGGTGGTTGAGAGTGTGACCGTCCCAGAGTGAAGGTAAGGAGGAGGAGGAGGAGGAGGAGGAGCAGTAGTAGTTGGGAAGATTATCCAACTTAATGTATAGGAGAAACGGATGGAGGGGCCAACGGATTGTTCTTTTAGTTCATTTTTTCCTTGTCCATGCTTTTGATGAGTAAAATCTAGATATACTTTTTCGACCAGGTTATTAGTTCGATTATAGTCCCTCTCCTCCATTCGAAAAGGAATAAAATTTCATTTTTGAGTGTTTCATTTAAAATGACACACACCCAAAATGATTTTTTTTTATATTTTTTTATTATTAATGAAACTCACTTATCATATTAGCAATAATTATTCACTTATTATTATTGTGGAATTGTGATTTATCAATACAGTTATTGCCCATACAACTTGATATTGGTGAGATACAACAATCATTCACACGAATAATATAAAAGCAATCAACAATAAAACACACGATTTGTAATCCATTTTATTGCAACAACGACTACATCTATCGACAATATCAAGTCAGTATATTAACTAATATCACAATCTATTATAACGTTAATGTTTTTATCCATTTGAAATGCCTATTTGATTAAATGTACATCCATTCATATGTGCTAGTCCCTCTTCCTCTTCCTATTATAAAATCACACATGATATCAATTGAGCTCTCTCCCCATGAAAGCACATAACTATTAAAGTGTGCTTGAGGGATGAAGCCTAGTTAATGTGTTTTTTTAGTCAAACTGTGTTATTTGGCTTGTTTGTGTGCAAATCAATTACTGATCACAAATGAAGACTAAATTGGTCTTGAAAGGAGCATAGTTGCTCAAATGCTAAAAAAACTGAAACTGTCTGAAACATAGCTGAAAGAGATCGTAGGGCTCCTCTTGCATGGATGTACGACTCGTTTTACAAGGCCCATCAGAATGCCCATTTTGATGATCCACGACATTCCAGCAGGTTTTGGGGCATTCTGGTGGTCTCAACTGGACATTGAAGCTGTTTTTGTTTATCGGTTTAAAAAAAAAACTTTTTGTTGTTTTCAAAAGAAAAAGGGTTTTTATAGATAGCTAGTGCATACCTTTAAAACACATTTTGAAAATCTCTTTTTATTCAAAAAAGAATCTGGTTATCTCACACTACTCGTACCCTATCTTGTACACTGCACATTATAAACTTAACATGTGGTGGTCCCAGATGCAGCTCAAAGGTATTACTACGCCTCTATTGCGCGCATGGTTCCATCCCAACTATCCCATCCTATCCAGTGTCAACCATGCACAGTCCGTGTCACACCTTTTTTACAGTGACTTGGTTTGTTTTTGGTATAGCCCGTGTCATAAATCCTTAACACATACCCCATGCTAGTCATTCTCGAGTCAATGCCGAGGTCAATATCTCATGTGAAAGCAAGTATAGGAGAGGGCATGTCGAAATCTCGTTAGGCAAATTTTACTCGATCTTAACTTTTCGTTCGATGGAATCCGCTTGCTCTATAGGACCTTCGCCCGAGATTATCCGTCCTTGGCAGAGTGAAATACAGGTGGAATACAAGGGGTGTATAGACGTAGTGTTGGACTCCAGTGATCTAGGACATAGAGTAGTTTCGAAAAAGAAGAGAAATCTTTTCCAACCATTTAGAGCTATTTAAAATGCGTTTTAAGTAAACTTGCACATATGACAAGGAATATGGCAGGGATAGGATTTTTGTAATAATAATTGCATAATGCATGAGCCCTTAACCTTTAGACAAACACCTTTCTGACTTTTCCCCGATTCTAAACAACACCTCTCCTTTTCCGCAACGAGCAAGGCGTGGATAAGAATTTCGGGTTGTCGTTTGTTAAGTGTTGAGTTTTCAGAATTGGATATTGCCTCAATGTCGCCTGTTCATTCGGTTTGGTATTTCGAGATGGCCAGTTCAACAGAGAATAGTGGGGGAAGTGCTACTCCGACTAGTGAGAACCTCCAGACTAAGGAAGAATTGATTCAAGCTTAGGAAGTTGCTAGGATGCGACAGGAGGAACAGAAAGCTTGATTTATTGATTTCATAAGTTGTCGAGGCGTCGCCATGATTCTCCAACCCGATAGGACCGTTGTTACAGTTGAAGATGATGAGGCCCCGATCCAAGGTAGCATTTCTCCTCAAGTCTACAACCAAGTGCCTCCACCCCATTCCTATATGTTAGTCAAATATATGTATAGCTTAATAATTGATTAATCTCAATCATTAAAACATTAGTGAGGACCCATAATTTTAACTATACTACTTATAATTTTCTATGTACCCTTAGGATCCCATTAGTGCTAGTGCCTGTGTTTATATACTTATATTTTCTCAAAGATAATTGAAAACTTGAAAACCTTGAGTTTTTCCATGAATATATTGGTTAACTTGTTTATCAAGCCAAAGACCTCAACTGGTTGACTGCCATAACCGGTCATGAGCCCAGCTGTTCAAACCCTTCAACCGGTTTAGTCACTCAACCGGTTATGTTCCTCGGTTACTAAATGCTCCAGTCGGTCAAGCTTCCCCAACAAGCTTCCATCAGTTAACCTAGCATTAATTGCTTTCACCTACTTAGCTAAATTTGGTAGAACAGTTGCTATGAAAAACTTGTTGCCGCCTTATCAGTAACTACTTTAAGGAATATTCAAGTTACCAGTACTCACAACAACTTCTTTACCCGGTGGAAAATTCAAATATGATTGTACTTCAAATATCAAGCATTCAATGCAGAATATATTCTCATTTAATGCTTGTCAGACCAAGTTATCCCTTCAACCCCTTTAAAGACAACAACTCCATTTGAATACTCTATAAATTCCTTCCTTATAGCATTGAAGAGGGTTAATTCATTGAAAACTTTGAGAGTGAAATTGTCAATAACTGCAAGTGCTCAAGCATTGAAATTCAAGACAATCAGTCCTTATATTCACTAGATCATTTATTAGGACAAACACTGTGCACACTCAATCAATTCCTGTAAGTGTTCCCCAATAAGACTATATTTGGAACACATTGATTGATCACACTAAACACCAAAGAGAAATCAGTTCAACTTGTGAACACATCTCTTGAAAACACTTGGTCAAACTTGTATCAAGATCCTATTGAAAATATGATTGGTGATGTCTTTGGTCCCAAAATGACTAGAGGCCAAAGGAGAAATATGGAAGATCAACACAATCTATTTTCCTCTGTAATGGTATCAAACATAGAACCAAAGAAGAAAGAAGAATCACTCAATGATCCCAGCTGGGTAGAAGCTATGAAAGAAGAACTCAATCAGTTCGATCGATGCAAAGTATGGGAATTAGTGTTTCGCCCCAATGATTAGACAGTGATAAGAACAAAATTGGTCATTAGAAATAAATTGGATAAGTCTGAAAAAATAAACATGAACAAAGCAAGACTTGTAGCTAAAGGGTACAGACAAGAAGAAGCAATTGATTATGATGAGACTTTTGCCCCTGTCGCTAGACTAGAAGCCATTAGGTTGTTTCTTGCCTATGCTGCCTACAAAGAGTTCAAGTTATATCAATGGATGTGAAAAGTGCCTTCCTAATTGGAAAACTTCAAGAGATTGTATATGTTGATCAACCTCACGACTTTGAAGACTCCAAGAAGCTCAATCATGTCTATAGGCTGAACAAAGCTTTGTATGGCCTCAAGCAAGCACCAAAAGAATGGTATGAAACTCTCTCCAAATTCCTACTTAGGGAGAAGTTCAAAATAGGTAAATCGATACAACCTTATTTATTGCTAAGCATAATGATCATTCAGGGTTAGTTCAAATATATGTAGATGATATCATATTTGGTTCTACTAACGAAAACTTATGCAAGAGATTTTAGAACCTTATGCAAAGCAAGTTCGAGATAAGTATGATGGGAGAATTAACCTTCTTCCTTGGACATCAAGTCAAACAAACTCAAGAAGAAATCTTCATCAATCAAGCCCAATATACAAATGATCTTATCAAAAAATTTGGTCTTGACTCTACTCATCCTCAAAGCACTCCAATGGCTAGTAATGTACATCTTGACAAAGATGAGTCTGGTAAAAAAGTAGATATGACACTTTACCGAGGTATGATAGCATCTCTACTTTACTTGACTACTAGTAGACCAGATATCATGTTTGCTATATATGTATGTGCTAGATTTCAAGCTAATCCTTGAGAATCCCACCTTCAAGCTATTAAAAGAATCATTAGATATCTCGTGGGAATTGTTCACTTAGGTTTATAGTACCCTAGAGATTCATACTTTACACTAATTGGCTATTCAAATGCTGATTTTGCAGTTTGTATGGTCACAAGGACAAGTACTAGTGGGACTTGTCATTTTCTAGGTCACCGATTGGTTTCCTGGTCTTGTAAGAAGCAAGCCTCAATTTCCACTTCTACAACTAAGGTTGAGTACATAGCAGATGGAAGTTGTTGCTTACAAATCATATGGATGAAGCAATAACTGGTGGACTATGAAATTCCAACTTAAGTATGTCCCATCTACTGTGACAACTCCTCAACTATATCAGTCTCCAACAATCCTGTGATGCATTCCATGACAAAGCAAATAGACATCAAATATCACTTCCTCTAGGATCATGTTGAAAAGGGTAATGTTGTTCTTTTAAAAGTTCATACTGATTATCAGTTAGCTGATATACTTATAATACCCTTAGATACTAAACGTTTTGAATTCCATAGAGGTGAACTAGGCAAGATTGATATACGTGGATAAGATGTGCTAACTTTGCTACTTGTGTATCTCAACTGATAAAAAAATAATGTGTTATCCCTATTTTACCCTCAACCTACCATGTCTCCTCTATCTTAACCGACGACATCTTCTCAATCGGTCATCTTCTCAATCGGTTATACAATTGACCAATCATAATCCTTTCAAACGGTCACAAGCTTAACCGGTTAAAATCTTCAAGTGGTTACTCTTAACCGGTCACTCAAGTTCAACCGGTCACCAAAAGCTTAACCGACAACGAACTGCGGCCGGATCAATCTGTTTTAACCGTCGCGTCTGATACCCCTGCTGTCCTTTCGAGTCTTTTTAGCTGCGAGTCTGACACAACCCGTGAGCTGTCTACCAACTTCGTTTCATAGGTAGATCAAAATAAAATTTTGACCAAAAAGGTAATCTCTGTATATTGCTATTTATCCAAAAGGTTATCTTTTGTTCATTATTATCTTCAAAATTTAAACTGTTGCACACACGTTCCTATTTTTATGCTTTCATAATTATATTTGCTTTAAGTTTGTATCTCATTATCTCCTATTTTTAGCTACAGTTAAAATGTTTGAACAAATTTTTCTCTTCCCCATAAAACCTTTCGTATTCCCTCTCTCTTTCTCACCCTCCTCGTCCTATAAAAGGATTCAAAAGTAATCATTTTACTTTTTCAAAAACATTCACACTCTCAAACTCTCTCTATTCTCTCTACTTTATCTTTTCTTCATCGCCGGCTTACGCTCTTCAGTTTTTCACTTCAGAGTTAATATAGAATTTCAAATCTTTCTTCTTCACTCATCTGGTAACACTTAAACATTTTCTTGTTAAAAACTTCTATTGTTATGAATGCTTTCATGTCTATTTCTAACTGTTTTTCTAACTTGAAATGTTGTGTTCTTGATGTTTGATTTTTAAAGATGGCTTATAAACCAACTCCCAAGAAATACATATATGGAGGTTACATTCTATCTTCATTCTTCGAATCTGAGCAAGGCAAGCTTCTGAATGCTATTCTTGTGGGTGCCGGTGTGTTGTCGTTATTGCTGCCAGAGGGATCTGAGGATATCTATTATTAATTGTTTGATAATGACTCCATTGATGAAGATGCTAAGGCTAGTGAAGTGCCTTCCACTATTTCAACCGTAGCTGGTGTGCCTATCACCTTCTCCCCAGCCTTCATTGCTTAAGCCTTCCCTAACCTTCCCTCAACCGGTCCCTCAACCGTCTCAATGAAGAACATGAAGTTTGCATGGGCTCAAATCAGAGGTGATGAGCCATTTGTAACCGGTGAGGGTAACAAGAAAGCTGATTTGGATCCCATGAATTATGCCCAAATTGAGATTGTTAACCGATGCATCATCTGCCGGTCAGGGTCACACCATTGCATCACGATGATTCAGTTCGAATCCATGGCTACCATCCTACTAGAAAAAGGATTTTAATTGGTGTACATTAATTTACAATGTCATAGTGGTGGCTTTCAAGAAGTTAAGGAAGGAGAAACCTTTGGACAGGGCAAATAAAGCTAGACCATGCCATTATCTTCTTATCAGCAGAGTGTTGAGGAAAAACATTGCCATTCTTGCTCCCTCAGCTGGTCAGCCAAGCTACCCTAAGTCCTGGGTGAAGACATTTGACAAGGTTGACTGGGGAAGGATTTCCAAAGAGGCTACTATTACTTCAACCGGTGAAGCATCAATCGGTGAAGCCTCAACGGGTGCCCAACCGGTTGAGAAGAAGAAAAAGACATACAAGCCCAAAGTTAAGAAATTAGCTGAGCCTGAGTCCTCTCAACTGACTCCTACTTTACCAGTCAAGAGAAAGGCAACCAATGCTCCATCGGTCAGCACAGCTCAACCGGTTATAGTTTCTCAACTGTCGGCCCCTTCTACCTCCCCATCTGTCAGACCAAAGAAAACAGCAAGAAAACAGGTTGTCCAACCCCAAATCCAAAAATTTCCAACTCCTTCTACCTCATCCTCCTTAACCAAATCCAAACCCATCCAAAAATCTGCTTCTCAACTAGCCAAAGAGAATGCTGAGAGAAAGAAATTGATAGAAGCTGATATTGCAAATTTTGTTCCTTTCATCCCCAAATGGTTGTTCTCCCGTAACTTCTTGACCGGTGAAATCCCTATAACCGATCATGCTTTAGATTCAACGGTTAGGAAGTGCAAACCAATTAGAAACCCAACCTTTCATATCTTCTATAATAACCATTATGTTGCTCAAGACAAGCTTATTCCCTCACCCAATTGGGTTTATTCCATTGATCACCTACCTCCATTCCTTAGAAAACTACTCAAATTTCATGAGCTGCATAAGGAGTCATTCCCTGCCGGTGATGTGTATAAATATGTTGATTTTGAGAACACTCATGCGGAGAGGAGTATATACTTCAACAAATACTGTCAACTCAGTGAGTTTGATGGCTCTCTATCCAAGCAAGATCTCCTTAAACTCTACAACCGTTACTATGACTTGCTTCCAAATCTGTGGAATGCCATCTACCTTGCACAGGATCGGTTGCATTAGGATATGATGGTTCATGCTTTGTGGACTGACTTTGCTACGTTGTATGAATTCCAAGACACTCTAAAGGAATATGACCCCTACCAGTTGGGTTGATATGAACTACCTGATGATCTACTTCCATATTTTAACACTGAGCCAATCTCTTTAGATCCAAGGAGGAATCAAATGATCAGAAAGGTTATGGATCTTATTGAGAATATGTTGGAAGTGGATATAGAGTTACAGGTCATGAGGAATATCAACTTAGCTGACTTCTTCTCTTCATTCCATTCATATAAAAATAAGTGAACTACCACAACCGATGAAGAGATTGAAGATATATTCAATGAGGATGATGGTGATGATTTTGATGATGCTGATATTAGTGATGACAGTGAGCATTCTAGCTCTAGTTCCAGCTCAGTGGCCCTGATGAGAAAAGAATGGATTTTATAACTCCTCAACCGACGGCTCCGGTTATAAGGATAAGAGGAGGCTTAACCGATAATTCACCGTTTACGTGCCGAGGAGGAGTAGATAATATGTTTGTTGCCTCACCGGTTAGACAACCAGTTGAGATGTCCTCAGTTGATGCATCTGCTGAAGCGGTTGAGGAGGAGAAGCTTGATGCTGCTGATATTCAATTGCAAGAGGCTATAGCTATAATCTTATTTGAAAGTGAAGTGGACCTTAAACGGTCAACTGCAGAAGAGTATGCCACTCGAGTTGCAATTGAAGCTAGCCTTCTTGTCAGTCAAGCCAGTGCCCAGCTGAAGGGCAAAGTTGTAGAGGAAGTTGACCCTATTTTTAAGGAGGAGGATCCCACTATTTCTGATTTCTTTAATGAGGATGATGTTGTTGATTTTTGTGCCCCTGAGCATTTTGATTATGATCCTTTTGATCCTGCTCATCCTCCAGCAGATTTTGACTTCTCAGTAGACAAGAAAGATTTGATGTACACCAAGAATTATTATACTTTCAAAGCTTCAATTCCCCGATTATCAAATGGGATGTTTTTATTTAATGTCCATGAGAAGGTCACTAGCTACAGCTGCATTCAACCGATCCCTGTGCCTCTGCCCTTAGCCGATATACTTCAACGCAAAAGGAGGCAAGATAAAATGCAAACGTTTATGGATGTGGTTGAGACTATGAAAGTGGGTGCTTCTCCGGTTGATACTCCACTCCATCAGACCAACACTAAGGGACCAGGTGATACCAGCTTAAGATTTCAAACTTCTAGAATCTTAAGGCTAAAGAAAATAGCTCCTCCTCCTAGAAATGCAAATATTATTCCTGGCAATGCTGAGCAGCAATTGGTCATGGATTTCCCTTACAAACAGTTATCTTATATTTCAGCTCAACAAGCTCGTTCAGGCTCTCTTAAGATTGTAGCTAGAGTGCCTCAACGGCTTACTCGACCGGTTGAATCTTCTTTACGAAATGACAGTTTATTTATCAGATATTTAGCAGTCAACGGTAAAATGACCGAGGTGTTGGAGATGAAAATTTTTTCTTGGACTTTTGAAGTAACAAAGATGGTTCACTTTATGCCTCAGGTGCCTCAGCTATCAGTCAGAAGGGATTATGGGAGTGTTAGACCTCAAATCAATATCAGATATGCCTTCCAGCTGATCAATATTCTAAGTTTAGCCAATTTGGTGAGACTTAGGAATCATGCCATTTCTTTTGCTTGCCAAGCTTCACATATCGTGGCTCTAGCTTTTGAGGAAGCCAAGGAGATTGACTGTGCCATGGAGATGAGCCTTGAAAATAATGGATTTATTACTCCAGTTGTGGCTGTCTCTTCAATTAATTATGATGAAGAGGATATTTTCATGGAAACTCCTCCAACCGCTGAAGCTACTTCAACCGGTTTCTCTGCTCCAAACGATCCTATCTCAACCGATGTTCCTCATCTGACTGATCTCCCTCAACCGCTCAACCTTCTCTCTCTGTCAGTCAAGCTACTTCAACTGATATTGTTATTGTCTCCACTCTTCCACCGGTTGCTGATCTCTCCTTCCCTGAAGTTACAGTGCCATCAGTTGATGTTTTGGAAGCTGGCCTCCGTAGGCCAACTATTGTGAATGACTTGGTAGAGCTGCATGAAGCTCTTGTGAGAGATCTAGCTAAGACTAATCAGGAGGAGGAAGGGAAAATAATGTCAAGAGTAGAAATTGGATTTGCCAAGGCTATTGGAAATTTTGTTGAAAAACTTAACGAAAAGGATGCTATAATCATTGATCTTGTGAAGGAGCTGACAAATTCCACAAACACCAAAAAGTAAGTATGTGATGAAGCTATAGCAGTACAGATAAACCTGGTTGAAGCCACATAAGAGTTGAAGAAAGCTAATCAGAAAATTCGTTACCTGACTGCTCAACTTAGAGATTCACAAAATGAGCTGATCAAGGTTAGAGCACAAAATGAACTTCTGATGAAACTTGCTACTGAACGGTCAAGAAAATCAGAAAAGAAGAAAAGGAAAAGAGAAGAAAGGAAAGAGAAGGAAGCATCAACGGCTAAAAGATCAAAATTTGAACCGGTTACAGTTTCATCAGCTACACCATCAAAGGAAAAGGATGATCAGTCAAAGGAAGACCCTTCAACCGATCCTGCTCCTGATGCTGCTGCTAAATAGAATGTAACCGATGAAGTATATGTCTTAGCTTATCAACCGGTTGCTCCATTAAATCTATGAATCTCTTACCCTCAATCTTTTCATTTAAAAGTTTATTGCTTGCTTTTTTGAATTTCCTTTATACTTTCTGAATGATTATACTGCTACTAACTTTTCATTTGCAGGTTACTTCATTCTTCCATTTTCTTATGTTTGTTAAAAAAATTAAAAATGTATAGCTTTACATAGGTTACATCAAGTTGTCACTTGACTTAGGGAATGACAGATAAAAGATAAACTCTTGATCATTCTTTTACTAAGTTAAGATAGATGTACACCTAGAATTATTGGAGTTAAGTAATTAAGATAAGATTGTTAGTTAAATACATGTATAGCCTAGGAATTGCTTAATCCCAATTTTAAAAGCATTATTGAGGACCCCTAATTTCAACTAGACTAGTTAGAATTTTCTATGTATCCTTAGGATCCCCTTAGAGCTAGTGCCAGTCATTTTATTTGTATTTTCTCAAGATGACCGAAGACTTGAAGACCTTGATATTTTCCAAGAAAAAGTTGGTTATCTTGTTCAACCTGTCAAAGCCATAACCAGTTGATCTTGACCTCCTTGGCCGGTCATGAACCAACTGATTATTTGCCAACAGGTCACAACCTGGTCAACAAGTCACAACCTGTGTTAATAGGTCACAACCTATTGTTAGGTACTATGGTGTAGCCGTTTAAGATCACCCCCAATAGGTTAATGCAGTCAGGCTTCTTCAACAAGCTTCCTATATCAGTTTCACTTAGCATTTATTGCTATCACCTAATTAGCCAAAGTTAGTAGAGCAGTTGCTGATGAAGACCATATTATTGCCTGACAAGTAACTACTTCAAGGAATGATCAGGTTACCAGTACTCACAACAACATCTTTACCCATTGGATACTTCAAGCATACTTGTACTTCAAATCTCAAGCATTTAATGGAGGAGATATTTTCATTCAATGATTGTCAGTCCACGTCATCCTTTCAACCACTTCAAGACAACAACTCAATTTGAAGACAACTATAAATACCTTCCTTAGAGCATTGAAAAGGGTTGGTGCATTGAATACTTTGAGAGAAAAATTGTCAAGAACTGCAATTGCTGAAATCCTTCAAGCATTTAAGTTCAAGACATTCAGTCCTTGTAATCACTAGACCATTTATTAGGACAAACACTGTGCACACTCAATCAATACTTGTAAGTGTTCCCCAATAAGGCTATGTCTGGAACACATTGATTGATCACACTACACACCCAAGAGAAATCAGTTCAACTTATGAACACATCTCTTGAAAACACTTGGTCATACTTGTATCACGATCCATTATTGATAATTTTCTTTTAGGCATCCTTCAACCTTCCTTAGAGGTTAAGGCTTGCAACTTATAATACACTAGTGAACATTAATAGTGCACATTTCACAAATCCAAGTTTTGACCAAACTTGGTAAAGGACGTAGCAGTTCGTTAATATTGTGAACCTCTCCAAATAACTGTGTCTCCTTGCTTGTGTGTTTGCTCATTTAATTTTGTCTTGTAACCGATTGAGCTCTATCACCGGTTACAACCTTTGAATTCTAACTGCCTTGTTTTGCCTTAGTTACTGGAATACATTTGCATGATATTTTAACTAGTTTTTGAAACCTCCCTTTTTACTTAACTGATTTGAGTGAGTAAACCAGTAATATTTTATCCGTTGCGTAACCGATTAACATTGGTTCAGCTTTTGATAAATTAATTAACAATTTTCAAAAGGTTTTCAAAAGAATTTTTATCAGGCTATTCACCTCCCCCCTTCTAGTGTGTTTTTCTACCAATTGGGCCTAACAAGGGCCCACTTGATGGAAGACCGAAAAGGTTTCTATCAAAGCCTTCACCTAGCTCAAGGGGGTCTCGTGCTCAACGACGCCACTCGTTGAAAATTTACCAAGACCACCCAATCCAAATATCTGGTTAATCACATACTCCTTCGCAATAGCAGAAAGTGCCTCCCAAGCCAACACAACTAACGGGATGAGAGTTTTGTTCCGGATATTCTGAGCACAATACTGCAAAAGAGACAGGTAAATACAGCTCAGGTACGTATCCCACAAATAAATTACATTAAAGCATATAGTTTGTATAAGATTACATGCCCCGTATGAATTTAAGCATGTCAATCATTTACCGATACTTTGAATATCATCAATTTCACAAATCATAAGAAATTTTGGGAAAAATTTGAAATCCTAGAAAAATCCCCAAATTTGAAACCCTAGTTCTAAGATTGAACCAGAAATCAATAACAAAAAATGAAGAACATCGAATAAAGAAGGCTTACCCCGGGTTGATGAGCGATGTGAGAAGCATGGCGATCCCTATGAGTCTGAATCTCATTAGGACCAACCCTTGAAGCATCAAAATGACAAGAATTCCTAGGTGTAGGTTCCATTGAAGCACAAATCAAAGCCTCAAATGAAGCAACGACGGATTTACCATCAAGATTCAATCCCTAAACCTAAAGAAAACCTAGGGATTTTCTCTCCTCTCTTTTTCCCTTTTTCTCTCTCAGAAGAAAACAACACAATGGCCGTTTCTCTCCCGTTCCAACACCTGTTTAAACAAGCCTCGTATATAGGGTGGTCCGTACGACCTCATTTATAAAAAACTGAAGAATACTATACGGTTCCTTTTGAACGTTTCGTACGGCCCCTTTTGGTAGTTCCAGTCAATAGACTTTTCTGCCCTTACAATCTTTTCCCCTTGCTGTCCTACGATCCTTTTATCCCCGCCGTCAATCGTAAGCCCGATCCTCCTTTTATCCTGACCTTCAATCGTAAGCCCGATCCTCCTCTTATCCCGATCGTCAATCATAAGCCATATTCTATTTTTATCCCGGCCGTCAATCATAAGCCTGATCCTCCTTTTATCTCGACCGTCACTCGTAAGCCTGATCCTTTTATCCCGACCATCAATCGTAAGCTCGATCCTTCTTTTATCCCAGCCACCTTATTGTAAGCCTGATTCCTTTTTATCCCGATCGTCAATCGTTAGCCCGATCCTCCCTTTATACTGGTCGTCAATCGTAAGATCGATCCTCCTTTTAGGCCGACCACCTTGTTATAAGCCCGTTTCTTTTTTATCCCAGCCGTCAATCGTAAGCTTGATCCTCCTTTTATCCCAGCCGTCAATCGTAAGCCCGATCCTTTTATCCCAGTCGTCAAACGTAAGCCCGATCCTCCTTTTATCTCGGTCGTCAATCGTAAACATGATCCTCCTTTTATCCCGACTGTAAATCGTAAGCCCGATCCTTTTATCCTGGCCATCAATCGTAAGCCTGATCCTTCTTTTATCCCGGTCGTCAATCGTAAGCTCGATCCTTTTATCCCGACCATCAATTGTTCGCCTGATCGTAAGATCGATCCTTCTTTTATCCCGGTCGTCAATCGTAAGCTTGATCCTCTTTTTATCCTGGTCATCAATCGTAAGCCCGATCCTTTTCTCACCAAGAGGTGATTCCAATGACGAAGATAGAGTCGATCAACCCCCAACAAGGAACAAGATGCAACACTATTCTCCACTTCATTTGGTTAGACGTCTCATAATAGTTTTCATATGGTTAAGCACCTCATAAAAGTCTTTATTTGGTTAGACGCCTCATAACTGTCTTCATTTAGTTGGACGCCTCATAACAGTCTTCATTTGGTTAGGTGCCTCATAACAATTTTCATTTGGTTAGACGCCTCATAACAGTCTTAATTTGGTTAGACGCCTCATAACAGTCTTCATTTGGTTAGACGCCTCATAACAGTCTTCATTCAAGGTCAAAATACCTTCGAAATCATCACCAGCAGGTTGAATACCTCTATTATACCTTCTTCTTTGGCATTTCCATTGGAGTTTCAACTACATTTTGCTTGATTCCCATCCGGGATACGTATGAATCCTTTCATAACAAGGTCTAGCCATCCGACCATTCTGGTCACCTTTATCACCTCCTTCATTGGCATTCCCATTTAAGTTCGAACTACATTTCGCTTGATTCCTATCCAGGATACGTAAGAATCCGTTCATAACAAGGTCCAACCATCCGACCATTTCGATCACCTTTATCACCTCATTTTTTGGCATTCTCGTTGGATTTCAAACTACGTTTGGATTGATTCTCATCCGGAATACGTAGAAATCATTTCATAACAAGGTCCAGTCATCCGACCACTCTGGTCACCCCTTTCTTACAACTCCCTAAATCTGTTTCACTCCCATCTTTGCAGCTCACCAGATCGGGATTCTTATTTTTATCGTCAACCCTACTTCCACCGTAAGTACCGTTGCCGAGGGGCTCTGTAAGTACTTCAATCTGGATCGCCTTCTACCAAAAGTGCACCATAAGGACTTTAAAGGACTATCCAAAAAATATAGGTAGTTCTGGGGCCTTCTGGGCATTAATTTGACCTTTTTAAGTAGGGGAGGGACACTTTGACATAAGAACCATCAAAAGGACCTCGCTGGAAAACTAAAAATATGTAAAATCCTTATCTAGATAACTGGCGGAAGGATCTAGACGTTTTCGAGGCGGTTAAGCAAAATAGTCCCTACAGCCCCTTTAGGACAAATCGTACAGCCCCTTTTGTAAAAGGTAGCGCCTATAAATTAAACCCTTCCCCCCATCATTTTAAAGACCATCTTTTCCTTTCAACAACCTAGGGGAAACTCTGCCAAATTTCAGACTCCCTTGCTCTCTCCTAAAAACATAAAACCAATTATCTTTCACCCAAGAAGAGGATCTAGCTCAAGCTACCAAACCAACCAAGAAGTGAGAAGTGAACCATCATCGGTAAACTCTCCTTCTGTACCTATTTGAATCTTTGAATCTCTTTGCTATTGTTCATGTTCTTACACATTTGAAATGTTTATTTGATTAAATGTAGATCCATTCATATTTTCTAGTCTCTCTCCCTCTTCCTATTATAAAATCACACATATTACCACTTGAGCTCTCTCCCCATGAATGCACACAACTATTAAAGTGTGCTTGAGGGATGAAGCCTTATAGTTGATGTCCCAATGTTTATCTTTTGTCTAATCTTTACAGTTTCTATTTTAGTTTAGATGTAATCTTTTCTGTAGATTTCTAGTCTCTGTTTGGACCTCTGCAGATTTGTACACAGAAACTGTAAAAACACAGTGAAATGGCATAAGGGTCCATGTACGACCCCCATTGATGGCCGTCCGACCTCTTTTACATCTGTGTCAGTTTCTTGAACTTTCCCATGTCCAATCCAGTTTTCCAGCTAATACTTAAGTATTATTAGTATAGATCTCTGGTATTTGCTTGTTAATCTGTCTTCCTTGATTTACAATAATACAAATGGGTTTATCTCCCTAGGAGGGCACATCACCATTGATTTGATCCCAAGATGTGCCTTAGTGATTGAGAACATGATGTTGATATAAATTTTTTTTACATCTTTACAGTTTTCTGTCTGTGACATAATATGTTTAATCTCTGCACAATCCAGTTCCTTTTTGGATCTCTGCAGAGTCAACACAAAAATCTGTCAAAAAAGCAGTAAATAGCATATGGGTCCATACGACCCCATTTACAGGCCATCCGGCCTCTTTTGCTACTGCTCCAGTTCCTTCAGTTTTTCCTTCACTTTTCATCTGGTTTCCCCATTTATTTGCAAACCCCTCTATTTTAAACTGATTTCCAGAAATTAACACATTTCTAAAACTTTTTTTTTATTTTGACTTAAAACATACACAAATTGTCAAATGTAGGAAGACTCGTTAAGGCGAGGCACTTTGGGTGAGCACTAATATTCTCTTCCCAAGGTGTAAAATGACCTCCAGACTTATAATTTCATTAAAGAGTCTTTCTCAATGCTTTGTCCTACAATAAGAATGGCGTGACGACTCTCTTTAGGACTATTTTATCCGTCCAACTATTGGATGATGTGAAACTTCCTATGTGGCACCGGCGGATCGGATCGAGGTAATTTTAGTGGCGAATCTAATGGGGAGATATGTTTTCAAACTTCATTATAGAGAATTTGGAACATGTGTGGGTCAAACTTTTGTTTCCCCTTTGACCTTTTGTGTGTGTTTTTAGTCAAAATGTGTTACTTAGCTTTTTGTGTGCTAACCAGTTGCTGATCACAAATGAAAGCTAAATTGGCCTTGAAAGGAGCAAAGTTGCTCAAATACTAAAAAACTGAATCTGCCTGGAACAGAGCTGAAAGACACCGTACGGCTCCACTTCCATGGTCGTACGGCCCATTTTACAATGCCCAGTTTGATGATCCACGGCATTCCTGCAAGTGTTGGGGCATTCTGGTAGTCCCAACTGGACATTGAAACTGTTTCTGTTTACTGCTTTCAAAAACAAAAAACTTTTTGGTTTTCAAAATAATAATTGTTGTTTTCAAAATAAAAAGGGTTTTTGTAGATAGTTAGTGCATACCTTTAAAACATATTTTGAAAATATCTCTTTTTACTCAAATAAGAATTTAGTTACCTCACACTACTTGGACCCTATATTGTACATTGCACTCTACTAACCTGGGGTGGTCCCAGATGCAGCTTAAAGGTTTTACTATGCCTCTTTGCGCGTACGGTTCCATCCCAAGTATCCCATCCTAGCTAGTGTCGACCATGCACAGTCCGTGTCACACCTTTTTTGCCGTGACTTGGTTGGTTTTTGGTCTTGCCCGTGTCAAAAAGCCTTAACGTGTATCCCATGCTAGTCATTCTCGAGTCAATGTTGAGGTCAAGATCCCTTACAAAATCAAGTTAAGGAGAGGGCATGTCGAAATCTCGTTAGGCAAATTTGACCCGATCTTAACTTTTCGGTCAGAGGAATCCGCTTGCCCTAGAGGACCTTCGCCCGAGATTTTGCTTCCTTGGGAGAGTGCAGTACAGGTGGAATACGAGGGGTCTATAGACGTAGTGTTGGATCTCTGCAAAGTCAACCCAAAAAGCTGTCAAAAAAAACAGTAAATAGCATATGGGTCCGTACAACCCCTTTTGCAGGTCGTCCGGCCTCTTTTGATTCTACTCTAGTTCCTTCAGTTTTTCCTTCACTTTTCATCATATTTCCCCCATTCATTTGCAAACCCCTCTGTTTTAACTGATTTCCAGAAACAAACACATTTCCAAAACTTCTTTTGTTTTGACTTAAAACACACACACACACACACACACACACACACACACACATACACATGCAAATTTTCAGAGGTAGGAAGACTCGTTAATGCTAGACAATTTGGGTGAGCACTAATATTCTCTTCACAAGGTGTAAAGTGACCTCCGGATTTAGAATTTCATTAAAGAGCCTTTCTCAATGTTTTGGCTTACGATAAAAACAATGTGGCGACTTTCTTTTGCACTATTTTATCCGTCCAACTATTGGATTATGTGAAACTTCCCATGCGGTACCGGCTCATCGGATCAGAATAATTTCACTTACCCAAGAAAAGAATTATGTTGCCAAAAAGAGTCCACACACAATAAGAAAACAAATCGCAATTGCGATTCCACCTCTTTTTTTTCAATCACTAGGTTTGTATCCAATCCCAACAATCTCCCACCTGGAGACAAAGCACAATTGACTTTCACCATCAAACTCCCACCCGAGAATGGATTCCACATATTTTGTCTACTATATTTGACTTCTGCTAAAAGCCAAAATCACTAGGCTCGACAAACCCACACAAATGAGTTGAAGTGAAGCGTAGGTCTTCAACATAACTGTCGGAAGCTTCTCTTGCCCTGAGTCTTCACTTCTCTAAGTGATCCTCCCGCAACCATCTCCGCTTGTTTGTCCTTTTTTATATCCATGAACCCCTATGCGACCACGTGACTTCGCAATCTTGGTTTTTCTGTGTACTAAGGCAACCCATCTGCAACTCAGTTTTGGATAACACTCATGCTGGCCAAGTTGTCTCCGCTAGCTAGTCTTTAACAACCAACTTTCTACCAACTTACCATTCCTGAAGATCTCGACCCCCGCGATTTATCATTGGGATGCGCCCCCATTTCCCCCAACGAAATCGTTGTATATGGTGCACAGCACATTGCCCTCTCCAAGCTACGAAGTTAGCTCCCCTGGCAATTCTTTATGACCAAAGCCGAAGGCGACTGTAGACACCCCATTCTGAACACATCGGATTAAATTTATACCACTCTAAGTCTCGCTTTGAGTCAAGAAGTAGAAATCCACCATTTCGTCATGTTTCGTTAAGTTTTGACTAACCACCGTTAGTTTGGGACTAAATTGCATACGAGATAACGGGGAAAGGACAGAACTGTCCACATACCACAATATCTCGCGCGGAATGGCGTGTCTCGCGCGAGATATTGTCATTCTGCAGCATGCAGATGACAGTTTCCTCTTCGATTTCAACCTCTTTTCGGGATAAAACTTTATCCATCCGGCCAACCAATGATTTTGGGAGTCTGGAACCTTCCTATGAGTGTTTGATCTCATCCTCAACACCCCTCCACCACTTATAAATAATGGATGACTTTCAGTATTTCGAAGGTCCACAATTCCACAATTCACACACATTTTACTGGTTTCTCTCCTTGAAAGATTCCTGTAAAATCACCCCTAAAATCACCTCAAAGTTTGTTTGTCAACCTTGTTGATAAACAAACATCAAGATCCGAGTCAAGGACTAAGGCGAAACTCTGTCCGCATCAAGATTCGATTCTAAACTTGAGTCGAAACTCTGCCCAAACCCCTAAATCCCTTTCTAATTGATTGTTAGAGTGGTATAAATCCATAGAATCTAGGATCGGCCTAGAGCCTCCCTAAATCATGGGGATGGTCTCGAAGCAATCGATCCTACATTTCATTTAGCCTCGTTAAATGGATTTTTATTTATTTTTATTTGAAATCCTTTTCTTTTTTCGAAAACCTCTCTTTTCTTTAGCAAGATCGATCTCCGGATTGGGTGGAATGGGTGCTCCTTGACCTTCCCATTCCATAACCTAAGCCCCAAACCCAAACCTCTTTCAAAAATGGTTTTTCTATGTTTTTTCAAACGAATAATATAGGTGGCGACTCAAAATCCTTCACAACGCTCACAGTGGCGACTCCGCTGGGGACATAAAATTAAGAGGCTTAAACTTGCGTCAAAATTAAAAGAGAGGTTTCAAAAAAAAAAAAATGTTGTAAATTCGATTTTCTGTTCCCAGATCAGGCATATCTCGCACGAGATATCCTATCTCGCGCGAGATATCGCCTCGGCAATCTGGTGTATTCTGGTTTTTCTCTGTTCGTCCCAAGGTCCAAGACCAAAGTCGAACACGCAAGGGGGATCCCAGAATTCATTATCTGCAGAGTTCTCTTATCTTAAGGCCTCCCTTAAGATGTCGAACTCGAATCCGTATTTTAGTTAAATAATTGATTATTATTTATAAACTGCGTGCGATTGGGTTTTTTATTTTATTAAAGTCCGGTCCATTAGGGATTCGGGAGTTGTAATTTAATTTATTCTTTCTCTCTCTCTCCCTTTATGTGGAACTACGACGGCCTGAGTCTCCCTAATTTGGGAGAAACGTAGGCAACCACTTGGTGCGGCCACTATTTATTTTCCTTTTGATAAAAAAAAATCTCTAGTTTTATCTATCACCTAGATTGACTATCACACACGTGCACTCATGATATATCTGTCATTGCACTACATACCCTCTATAAACCCGGGACCCACATTAAGGACGGATGACGGTAACCACCTAGTCGCCGGTCTCTTCGAAGTTGGATCATCCCACTTCGCGTATTCAATCCATCTAGATTGTCATATCGCGGGGAGCCTAGCCTTCCAGCCCTGCATCGCCACATTTTCATGTAGATTGTCCTTTTAGGATCACTCCGTGACCGGTCGGTTTGACTTAGTAATCTTTTCTTGTTTTTGACCAAAGCAAAGCCATGTAAAATTGACAATAAAGGACTCGGAAAAGTCCCTCGGAAAAGTCCCCTCGAAAAAAGTCCCCTCGGAAAAAGTCCCTTCGGAATGACCCTTTCGGATGTCCCTTTAAAAAGAAAAGAATTTATCCTTCAAAAAAAAAACAATCTTACATGTCTTTGTTTTACAAAAATCGGACCGATTACTTAGTCGTTAGGTTCTGATAAAGGCCTTTGAAACCCCTAAAAAAAAAAAAACGGATTCTCCGTTCCGACCAAAAATTAGGATTGATAAAAATTGACTTTCCGTGTGATTGTCTCGTGCGGGACTACATGTCTCGTGCGAGATAATGTCTCTGTTTGCTGAAACTGAGCCTGAACCGTTTAAAGCCTGCTTCCGACTCGTTGGGCTAGATTTGATCCTGACGTCATCTCTGCATCTCTTCTGTCAGTTTTCCGAAGCTACTCAACTTCAAGACTCCCAACACAATATCCGACATCGACAATATTCCGGGTAATGAAACTTTGTCCGAAAACAACCACAAATTTCTGGAAGAAGCCAATGATCGCCTAGAAGTGCAAGCATCCCAAATCCACACTCTCGTGGAAGAAATTCAAGAACTTAGGGCAGCACTAGCCAACAAAGAAAAGAAGAAGAAAAATGATTCTTCCTCCGGAGAAGAGGAGTCATACACCAAAAAAGGCCAAGGGTAGCCGCCAAAGCAAAAGCAAGAAAAAGAAGTACGAGTCTAGCTCGTCATCTTCCTCATCTGACAACGAGAGCTACACATCCAAGAAGGAAAGCAAAGGGGAAAGCAAGAACGAACCCCTTACCATGGCCATGTTAGAAAAGAAACTTGCATTCCTCGATGTGAGTAAGGGAGCCTCGCTCTCTATTGATTATGACACCCTTCGTCAATCCATGTCCAAGCTTCCTAGAAAGTACAAAACACCCGACATTGCGAAATTCAATGGTACCACCTGTCCCAAATCACATTTGGAGACTTACTCTTGGGCCATGCTACCTATGGGTGTTGATGACAACTTGTTAGCTCAATGTTTCCCACAAACTCTCGATGGTGCCGCTAGGGATTGGTACATGACTCTCCCACTCTCTACAAGACTCGACTGGCCACTCGCTAGTTGTACTTTCCAAAAGCAATATGAGGACAACTCCACTTACCGCACCACTAGAAGGGATCTCGAACAAACCAAGCAGCTTCCGAATGAGTCCTTCACAGATTTTGTCAAAAGGTGGAGGACCAAACTGACCGAAATTGTTGATAGGCCCAGCCTAGACGAACAAATCCACATCCTCATACAATGCCTTAGGGAGGAGTATCAAGACAAGCTGGCCGGCAACTATTTTCCTAGCTTCGCCGAACTTCACAAGTCGGGCATACGGTTAGACGACCTCATCAAACAGAAAAGGGAAGCCAAGAAAGAAAGTGGATTCCGTTACAACAAGAGGTCCTCTTTCTCTTCCAACCCCAAGGACACCTCCGTTAATGCTATTGTCTTCAATCATCCCGGAAATGGTAAGTACTCTGCGGTACCTCCACCACAAAAGAAGTGTAAACTTTTGAAGGGAAGAACCACTTACTTGTTCAAACAATCCTAGTGCGGAAAACTTGATCGATGCCGTGGATTTGATCACCGAATAGGAACTTGGTACAATACTTCGCAACGTGGTCGGGAGCGAAATCACAAACAGAAATTGCCCACAATTTCACAACACTTGTTTGCACTTTTGATCAACCATGGATGGGAGAGAGAGCGAGAGAGAACAGAGGGAGAGCCTACTGTTTTTGTTTGCGTTTAATCTATTTAATCAAAATCGTGCGTACTCCCTTTTACCCACGATACAAAACTGACTCCGCAACTTCTCAATAACCGCTTGTGCGGTTACCTTTTATTTATCGGTATTTTATTTTTCTTATTAAAATACATATGGGCTGGAACATAGTTTCGGGTCGGGCCATCTTGGGCGGACCATACCATTTATTCCAACATCTCCCACTCGCACATGATGGCCTTAATATCCATGATATATCATTCAAGCAAATGTGTCGTGTGACCAACGAGCGTGCATGTACGTGACAGCTTTATAATTATGCACCCGTTAGGCATGACATAATAGCTACGTCCACTACAAGTTCGACTTCAACTCGTTATACCCCAGACTCCTTTTTGATTAAATCAAGTCCAAACATATCTTAGTCCCTTTAAGACTATGCTTGACTCTTAAGATCGTAAAATGTATTCATAGCTATGTCCGTGACATAACTGGTCGACCTATGAACACAATCAATAGATTTAATCCAATTTGTCTTCCTTTCTCACTCATCACTTTTGGATCATTAAGGCAATCGCTTTCCTAGACATGTACCGTCCAACCGAATTTATTCATGGCTCTAGGTAGCATGCTAAAGTAGCAGACATTGACTTAATACCCTTCAAGTATAGTTGAAAGTCAAATAGGGTATCTTGCACAAATTAATGGCATTTTAGAGACATCACACAATGAACAAGGGGACATGTTGCTCATTTCTCTTGGTCAAAAGCACACTTGTTATTAAAACAAGTGCTAAAGTGGTATAACTCCTTTTTGAGGAGCGTATGTCAATAATTTAACCACCATACAAATATTTAGTTCAAGCACTTCTTTATGCTCAGCTACTTATATTTGGCTCGTCTTAAGTTTCCAGACTTGTGAGAGTTCTCATTATCCTCACGAGGTTTTTGCTTTGACCTTATCTTGATTTACATCAAGCCGACATATGTTCACGTAATGTACTTAGCCTACTCCTTTGGTATCTCAAGTATCATTGTCTCATCTCAGCTTGCTTACATGGCTCCTGAGGCGATTACTCGTGTGAGAGAGTTAATCTTTGTCTGGTGACATACTCTTATATAGTGTAATGTATATGTCAATATAATAGAACAGATAATTTATACATCTCAAGAATATAAACATGATATTCATCTTAAAGTGCATAAACAAACATTGTTTCATAAACGTAGTTCAAACTGAAGTAAAACGTAAACTCGTTATCCTTAAGTACATCTACACCCTTTGAAGACCCATAGCCCTAACATGACTTAGAAAGACATCTCTAGCTAGGGGCTTAGTCATAGGGTCAGCTACCATCGCATTAGTAGAAATGTACTCTAAAGTTACTTCATTACTTGCTATAGTCTCTCGAATGTAGTTATTCCTTAGATCAATGTGTTTGGTTCTTCCATGATACTTAGGATCTTTCGTGAAAGCAATAGACGCTTGATTGTCACTATATATTGTCACGGGGTCAGAAGCATGATCTACCACTCTAAGATCCTCCACGAACCTCTTTAACCAAACAGCCTCCTGAACAGCTCTTGTGCATGCAGTGAATTCGGCTTCCATGGTAGAGAGAGACACACTTGTTTGCTTCTTGCTATTCCACGTTATAGCTCCATTGTTAAGCAAAAACACATAACCCGACGTTGACTTACGGTTATCATTATCTCCTCCCCAATCAGCATCACTATAACCAACTATCCGTGAGTTTGATCCTTGATAGCATAACATGTAGTCAACAGTCCCTTTAAGATAACGTAATATCCTTTTGACTGCTCCCCAATGTGCTCTTCCAGGATTAGACTGATAGCGACTAACCATGCCAACTGCATAAGCTAAATCTGGGCGTGTACACATGACTGCATACATTAACTTGCCAATGGCACTGCGATATGGAACTCTAGACATCTTATTCTTCTCTTCGTCAGTCTTAGGGCAGTCGTCAAGGCTCAACTTTTCATTCTTAGCCATAGGAGTGTCAAGGGGTTTGCATTGATGCATACCAAAGTGTTCTAAAACTTGTTTTAGGTAAGTCTCTTGAGACAAACCAAGAAGTCTTTCGGAACGATTTCGATAGATTCGAACACCTAGTACGAACTCAGCTTCACCCATGTCCTTCATTTCAAAGTTTGAGGACAACCACTTCTTAGTGGCTTTTAACAACTCCAAATTGTTTCCAGCTATTAAGATATCATCCACGTATAGTGAAAGGATAACAAAATCGTTGTTAGATCGTTTGAGATAGACACAGTGATCTTCTTCGATCATTAAAAATCCATCTTTGATTATCGAATGGTGAAATCTTAAGTACCATTGTCTGGATGCTTGCTTGAGACCGTATATGGATCGTTTGAGTTTACAAACTTTATTTTCACTTCCTTTTACAGTGAAACCCTCAGGTTGATCCATATATATCTCTTCATTCAATTCTCCGTTGAGAAATCCTGTTTTCACATCCATTTGATGGAGTTCTAAATCCAAACGAGCTACAATAGCTAGAATCAATCTTATTGAGGCAAACCTCACTACAGGAGAGAAAGTTTCCTCATAGTCTATACCCTCTTGTTGGGTATAACCTTTAGCTACCAAGCGAGCCTTATATCTTTCAATAGAACCATCCACTTTGCGTTTGACTCGTAGGATCCACTTGTTCCCCACAGTCTTTCGCCCCGAAGGTAGATCAACTAAGTCCCAAACATTATTGGTTTTCATTGATTCCATTTCATCTTCCATTGCTTTCATCCACTTTTCACTAGTAGGTGATGTGATAGCCTCTTCATAGTTCCTAGGCTCATCAACATCATGTGAATCAGCCATGAACGTTTCGTTCTCAATGTCAAAATGACGTCGAGGAATATGTCCACGCTGACTTCTACGTAAGATAGGCTCTTGAGGTTCTTCTCTTAATGGAAGTGTACTACTCGAGGATATATCCCTCCCACTATCGTTGGGAAGGTAAGGAACTTCTTCCTCTATTTCAACTTGTCGAGTAGGTATAACCACTTCTTCGGGTTCTTCCATTTCGTAGAGTCCAATCTCCCTATCTACTTCACCTCTACTAGGAAAATCTTTTTCCAGAAAATCTGCATCACGAGACTCAATTTCAGTCAGACTTCCATCTGGCCCTTCTCCTATAAACACATATCCTTTGGAGTGTTCTGAGTATCTAATAAAGATACACTTTTTACCCCTAGGACCTAACTTCCCGTACTTGTCGGAAGTATTATGTACATAGGCAGCCGACCCCCATGGACGCAAATTTCCCAAATCTGGTTTTCTGCCCTTCCATAATTCGTATGGGGTGGAAGTTACTGATTTGGAGGGTACATGGTTAAGTATGTATGCGGCAGTAAGCAAAGCATCTCCCCAAAAACTTATAGGTAGATTTGCTTGTGCCATCATAGATCTTGTCATGTCTAGCAATGTTCTATTCCTCCTCTCTGCAACTCCATTTTGTTGCGGAGTTCTTCGAATAGTTAATTGCCTTTCTATACCTTTTTCACCACAAAGATCCTTAAATTGATCAGACAAATACTCACGTCCACGGTCCGTTCTTAAAGCCTTAATGCTTTTATCTAATTGATTCTCAACAAGGCAAGTATATCGTTTAAAATAATCTAATGCCTCAGACTTATGAGAAATCAAGTAGATATGACCGAAACGTGTGTAGTCATCTATAAATGTGATGAAGTATGAAGCGTCATGCCTTGCCCTCACATTCATTGGTCCACAAATATCTGAATGAATTAATTGCAATGGAATAGTAGCCCTAACTGATTCTCCAAATGGTTTTCTAGTTGCTTTTCCAGCTAGGCAACTTTCACAAGTAGGTAATAACACTTTGTTATTTGAGCCTAAAAGACCCTCTTTAGCCAACCTGTTCATTCTTTCCTGTCCGATATGCCCTAAACGAGCATGCCATACAGATGCATCTACATTGATGCTACTAGAAGATGCCATTAAAGAAAAACAACCATCATCATTAAACAACGTATGTTCAACATCCAAAACAAGAAAACCATCAACTAGATGTCCGTAACCATAAACAACGTAACCATAACAAATGTCTACAGATGTTCCATGGAAATTAACAAAGAAATCCTAACTTAAGAAGAAGCTCAAACAGACACAAGATTTCGTCGAATGTTTGGAGCGTAGAGAACATCATGCAACAACAACTTTTGGCCACCACGTAGGTCTAATTGGCACGTACCAATACCTTCTACACCAATTCTTGAATTGTTGCCAACATAAATCCATTTTGTACCCTTTGGCACTCGACGATACTCTTGGAATGCACCTCGATCTCTAGTTATGTGGTCCGTGGCTCCTGAGTCTACAATCCACAAAGGATAAGAATCAGTGAGCAAAGCACAACTAGAAACAAAAGTAAAATTGGAGGTAGGGTATCTAGGTACCTTAGCTGGCCTTTTGCAATCAAAAGCCAGGTGACCCAATCTGCCACAATTGTTGCACTCCTTCTTAGGATCTGGACAGTCACGAACGAAATGACCGGTCTTGCCACAATTGTAACATTTCCTCACAACTTTGTTCTTCTCTTTGCCTTTGTTCGCTCCTTTGCGACTTCCAAACTTTGCCTTCTTTGGCGCCTGTCCATTCCCATTCTTTTGGTTATTTTCTCTTCCACGCTTAGACCCGTAAGCTTTACTTGTACTACTTCAAGAAGAAACACTTGAGATGAGGACTTTGAGGCCGAAAGGCGCTCATCCTCCAACTCTAAATGAGTTTGCACATCGTTAAAGGTCTTGACATGTTCATTGTGAGTTAAGTTCATCACCATGTGATCCCAACTGCTAGGAAGAGAACGAAGGACAGCTTGAACCTGTTGTTCATCTGAAAGGAAATGCCCCGCAGACTTGAGCTCCCTTATCATGTTTGACATTGCCCTCAAGTGCTTCCTCATGGACTCGTTAGGACGCTTGCTTGCATTGTCAAACTTATAGAGAAGTTTCTTCAGCTTCGTAGCCGAAGTTCCTCCAAACTTCTCTTTTAGGGCAGCCCACATATCTTTGGCAATTGAATAGCTTTCATATGTACACATGAGGTCATCTTGCATACTGCTCAAAAGCGTGATTCGAGCTTTGCTGCTCCGCTTCTTCCATGCTTCGAACGCAACAAGATTCCTTCTATGTTCACCTGTGGTCCTTTCATCAGTCATAACAGGTTCCTCCATGGAACTTGTCAGAGTGTCAAGAACTTCTTGTTCTTCAAGCACATATTGGATTTTACGGTGCCACATGTCGTAATTGTCACCATCCAATTTGTCACCATGGTTTAGCTCAGCAATTATGTTCTTAATAGAAGTCATGATTAGAACTACACAGAGACAATACAATAAGAACGTTATTGACATATATACATTTCATTACACATTCTTTATTACACTAACAAATGAGCATCAACACAATAATCTAACTAAGGATGCGAAACGAAAGATCACTAAGTTCACAATCAGATTCAACATTACCAAAGTTATATCATCGTTTTTAATAATCATTTACTTGGTGTAAAGCAACTTATTTGTTCAAGAGAAAAATCCTTAAATCTCTTAAGCACATCCTTTAAGCTTGTAATTGCAAACAAGTAGAATTTAGCACATAAAACATCGCACTTTAGATTTATGCTAAACATACTATGCAAAAACTTATCATAACGTAATGCTCCCACTAAACATAAACATACTTCTGATTTTGAATGTTAATACATTTCAGGATATCATCAACATAACTTAATAATCAAACTATTTTAAAGAATTTCACGTAAATCCGGAAAAATAAAAGTCTTCAGAAAATTCCAGAAAAATTCTCAAAAATAGTAAACTGAAAATAATGGGTGCTTTATTTTTTTCAGATTTTTCTGACCCGGGAAAGGGCTCTAAAATAGTCTTAGCGTTGACTGGTCAAACTGTTGACCCTTTTTTTTTTTTCAAAGTCAACGAAAAATTTTCAAAAAAATGCAGAAAGTGGCAAACTGAAAAACTTAAATTTCAGTAAAATTCCAGAATTTTTCGAAGTAAGGAAGGTCACCAAAATTAATTTACAACTCAATGACTATGTACAGCCAAAACAAACTTAGTAATCATCTTTTTTTCTTGTTCAAGGAATAAACCCTAGAACTTCAATGATTCATAACTTTATCATCTTAAATCCAAAAATTATGAAACAAAATTCTGTGAAAAACCCATCTTATTCTCTTCCAAAACATATCAACAATTCATACTAATTCTTAATTCTTAAAGCATGAAAACTGAAAATTAAACCCACTTCATATGATTTGAAAAAAACAATCAATCATGGCTTCACATAACAATTCGGGATCAAAACCAACCAGGCTCTGATACCAATGTAAACTTTTGAAGGGAAGAACCACTTACTTGTTCAAACAATCCTAGTGCGGAAAACTTGATCGATGCCGTGGATTTGATCACCGAATAGGAACTTGGTACAATACTTCGCAACGTGGTCGGGAGCGAAATCACAAACGGAAATTGCCCACAATTTCACAACACTTGTTTGCACTTTTGATCAACCATGGATGGGAGAGAGAGCGAGAGAGAACAGAGGGAGAGCCTACTGTTTTTGTTTGCGTTTAATCTATTTAATCAAAACCGTGCGTACTCCCTTTTACCCACGATACAAAACTGACTCCGCAACTTCTCAATAACTGCTTGTGCGGTTACCTTTTAGTTATCGGTATTTTATTTTTCTTATTAAAATACATATGGGCTGGAACATAGTTTCGGGTCGGGCCATCTTGGGCGGACCATACCATTTATTCCAACAAGAAGAAAAGGGATAGACATTATGACAAGCTTGAAGGGATCACTCAAGAAGAACTCTTCGAAGTGCTCGTCAAGAACGGAAAAATCAAACCAAGAGAAGGTGGACCTCCAAAGAAAGATCTTCCTGCCAACCATGCTCATCATCTCTTCTGCAAGTACCACAACTTCACCGGCCACGACACCAACTCATGTTTCCACTTGAAAGACGTCATCCAAGATTTGTTTGATGATAAAGAGATAGGGTTACCTAATGTTGTTACTAATCATTTGCCAAACAATGAGGTCAATTTGATAGAAATAGAAAGTAGCTTTGAGGATCCTACTCGTCTAGCCACAATTGTGGACGAGAGCCCTCTTGAATTTAATAAATCTTCTTTCTGTTATATGATATCTTGGGAGGAAATCTTAGAACAAAAGGAAAAAGGGTCTAAAACAGTCAATCTCCTCACACGATCCGGTCGTGTAATCACCAACAAAGATCCAAGGGATTAAAATCCTCCTAAACAAGCCAAAGCCTCATCGCCAAGCGAACCGGAAGACCCTCTCTTAACTCACTTGAAGAAGACACAAGCAAACATCTCAGTTTGGGATCTCATAGGAGCATCTCACAAGCACCGTGAGATGTTGAAAAAGGCATTGGCTCAAATGACCATTTCCTCGGAAAGCTTGACTTACCCAGAAAGAGCTCACTCAAATGATTGGTCAAGTACAATTTGGCAACGTCATCACTTTCACTGACTTGGACCTCCCGTCCTATGGGAACAATCATCATGAGGCCCTCTACATAACTGCTAAGGTGAATGGATACCGAATGCCACGCATTTTGGTCGACAATGGTTCTGCAATCAATGTCCTTCCAAAGAAAGCCTTATCATCATTAGGCCTCACCCACAAAGACCTTAAGCCATCTGGGCATACTGTAAGGGGGTACGATTGTACTGCTAGAACCGCTTTGGGATCAGTTGTGATAACTGTAGAAATGGGACAAGTCACAATGAGCATCGAATTTCAAGTCATCGACATCCCGACATCCTTCAACTTGCTGCTTGGCCGCCATTGGCTACATGACATAGGGGGTGTACCTTCCTCACTACACCAATGTATCAAGTTCAAACACAACGATACGATAGTCACCATACACGGAGAGATGGTTACTGCTAGCCCTATCCTCGAAGTACATCATAGCACTTCTGATTTCCTATTCAGTGGATTCGAGATCGAGAAAGAAAGCACCGTGAATGTCATAGAAACTTGCAACGAAAATGATTACTCCAAGGCACTTCGGCTTTCTGGAAACCTCCCTGTGTCTGGAAAATGATGGAAGCAAAAGGATACTTCCCTGGCTTGGGGCTTGGAAAGCACTTACAAGGGATAACGGAACCACCACCGGTTCCCCTACCTCACACAAAGCATGGCCTAGGATACATCATTTCCATCCACGATGGGGATGACGAAGAGGAGTGGGACTTTACTCAAGTCAAGTGGGAAGGAACCGCATACAAAGGCCACAATGACCCAAAGGTCAAAGATTGTAACCTCGAGCCATATCGAAAGACACTCAATGGCTACTTCGTCCGGGAAGGGGAAAGCATTCCCTACTTTATCTTTTCAGAACCATGGACTGACGATAAAGAAAAGCGCCAATCGGGCTTTGAAATCTTCAGCGACTGTGATGCTTCACCAGATGAAACAGAGACCGTCTCACTAATCCCTAAGTGCAGTGGGGCACGCGAAATGACAAGCGAATGGGACTTTGTGTTGGGAGAAGACATCTTTGCGACAGTTTGAAGACTGTGCCGGTTAGAAGACGACGAGATCCATGCAATCTCCAGGGGGACGCTCCAACTATTGATTACACAAGACTAATACAGAAATGTGATGAGCCAATTCTAAACTGGCACGTCACCGGAGGACCAGTTGTTGATGAAGACTTCATGATCAAAGAGCTTGGTTGCACTCCCCATCCCGCGAGGAAGATAGGCCACTGTAACTTTCACATTAGAAGCGAGGCTCCACCTCGATGAACTCACTCAAGAGTAAATCGAGGCGGTGGCGAACATGTATTCCCTTACTTCCTTAATGAAAACTTTGATCTTTCCGAGTACCCTGAGATTGCTAACATTGTGAATGATGAATTAACTAATAATAATCAATATAACGAACACGTTAATAATGAATCATACGATGAGATAGATCAAGAAAACGAACAAATTTTAAAAGAATTAGCTAAGCAAGTAGGTCGTTGTGGAAAGAATGGCCCTGTTGACGACGAGGAAATGCAAACGGTTAATCTCGGGACAACAGAAGACCCCAGAGAAACAAAGATTGGCAGCTTATTCAAGGGGGAGACAGAGAAACCTTGACGCAGCTCCTTAGAGAATATGTCGACGTCTTCGCTTGGTCCTACAAAGATATGCATGGGTTGAATCAGTCAATTGTAGAGCACAAGATACCGCTGCTACCCAATGCCCAAGCCGGTCAAACGAAATTACGCGAGAATCAAGCGGAATGGTCAATGCAAGTAAAAGAAGAAATCATGAAACTCTTGATTGTAGGGTTTATCAAAGTGATCGAGTATCCAGAATGGCTAGCAAACACGGTACAGGTAGCCAAGTCGAATGGGAAAATACGAGTCTGTGTCGATTTTAGAGATTTGAACAAGGCATCCCCTAAAGATGATTTCCCACTACCAAACATAGACATGTTGGTCGACGCCACAGCCGCATACGAAGTCCGCTCATTCGTCGATGGCTTCGCGGTATAACGAATCCTCGTGGCGAGAGGAGGATCGGCACAAAACGGCATTCACCACACCTTGGGGACGTTACATTACACGGTCGTGCCGTTTGGTCTCGAAGCACGGGGCTACTTACGAAGGGCGATCACGACACTATTCCATGACATGATCCACAAGGAAATAGAGGTATACGTGGACGACATGATTGTTCGCTCAAAGGGAAGGGATGGTCGGCACTTGAGAGATCTCGAGAAAATTCTTCAATCGACTGAGACAACACAAGATGAGACTCAACCCCGCCAAATGCTCATTCGGAGTGGCCGAAGGGAAAGTCTTAGGATACATGGTCACTGGGCGTGGCATAGAAGCAGACCCCGCCAAGATAAAAGCCATCATAGACATGCCTCCACCCGAACACGAAAGAAGTTAAAGGATTCATGGGCGAGACTCGATATATCGATCGATTCATCAATCAACTGACTACAATGTGCGATCCTATCTTCAAGCTCCTTAAGAAAAACGCACCTCAAGAGTGGACCGAAGAATGTCAAGAAGCATTCGAGGAAGTTAAGAATTACTTAACTTCCCCACCCATCCTGGTTCCACCACACAAGGAGAAGCCCTTAAAGCTGTACCTCATAGTTACCGACAACGCGCTAGGGGCTATGCTCGCTCAAGAACAGCCTGCTTCACACACAGAGAATGCCATATATTTCGTCAGCCACAGATTCCAATGCAGTGAAATCAACTACTCTCCACTCGACAAGTCTTGCGCTGCTCTTGTTTGGGTATCACAAATGCTAAAGCACTATATGGAAGCCTTCCCGGTTCATCTCATTGCAAGAATGGATCCGTTGAAGTACATCCTAGACAAATCAAATTTGTCTTCGAGATTGGCCAAATGGTACTTCATGCTCGCGGGATATGATATCACTTACGTCACTCAGAAATTCATCAGGGGGAGTGTATTCGCAGATCAGTTGGCCGAATTTCCTTGTGACGAAGCGAAGGGGGAAGACCCGCGATTCCCTGATGAAGACATCATGAGTATAGAAGAAGAAAATAAGTGGCAATTATTTTTCAATGGCGCAGCCAACAAGAGAGGGTTCGACATCGGAATGTTGTTGGTAGACCCTGACGACATCTATACTCCACTAGCAATACGTCTTGACTTTGACACCACCAACAACACCGCGGAATATGAAGCTTGCATAGCGGGGCTTGAGAGGCGACCCTAGAAACAGCGTGGCCCGAACTCGAGATATTTGGGGACTCCCAGTTAATCATCAATCAGACATTGAAGAAGTGGAGGATTCAAAATCCAACCCTTCAAAGATACAGTGCCCACCTCCAAGAGTTGGCGCAACAATTTCAGGATGTCTCATTCCACTATCTTCCTAGAGATAAAAATCGGTTTACAGACGCATTGGCTACACTCGCCTCCTTGGTCGAAATCCCTAAAGGAAAAGCAGTCAAACCCTTCAAAATAACACGACGCTCAACTCCCGCCTACTGCGCCGTTATAGCTCTCCATGACTGCAAAGACAAATGGTTATCCGAATGTGCCATCATTGAGGACTCCGCAGAGAAACCGTAGTACCATGACATTTGGCATTTCATCCTAGATGGAACCATCACACCTGAGACAGATCAGAAGACTCAGATCGCCCTTAAGAGGTTGGCCGCTAATTACTCCATCATTGCTGGCCGTCTATTCAAGAAACATTCCCAAGGAAACCTCCTTTGTGCCACCGAGGAAGAGGCCCGAGAAATAATGGACCATATTCATCAAGGCATATGTGGAACCCACATGAGCGAAAACATGCTCGCCAAAAAGATTATCAGACAAGGGTACTTTTGGCTAATCATGGAAGCCGACTGCACCAAAATGGTCAAGAAATGCCATAAGTGTCAGATACACGCCAACCTGCAACACGCACCACCTTCCTTGCTGTACCCTATGACTTCTCCTTGGTCGTTCTCGACATGGGGGATAGACGTGATTGGAAAGGTCACACCCACAGGAGCCAATGGACACTGTTTCGTCCTAGTAGCCATCGACTATTTCACTAAATGGGTCGAGGCCGCCTCCTACAAAGTTTTGAATGCCAGAAAAGTTGCAAAATTCATTAAACATAACATCATCTGCCGATACGGGATTCCGCAAGAGATGATATCCGATAATGGCTCGCACTTCGAGAAGGAAACCGATCGCCTCCTAACCGAGTATAAAATCACAAGACACAAGTCATCCCATTACAGGCCTCAAACGAATGAAGCAGTTGAAGCCGCAAACAAGACAATCGAAACCATCATCAGAAAAATGGCAGTCACTGGGAAAGACTGGCCCGACAAGTTACCCTTCGCACTGTGGGGATACCGCACTTCAGTCCGAACAGCTACAGGAGAGACTCCCTACGCCCTCACATTCGGAATGGAGGCTGTCTTGCCAATAGAATTGGAAATACCATCACTAAGGGTTCTCCTAAAAAACTAAGTGAATGCAGTCGACTGGCTAGAAAGCAGATACGAAGAGTTAGCCTTACTAGACGAAAGGAGGCTGAAAGCAGCCGAGCACACCCAAGCTTACCAAAGAAGAATGGCAAGAGCTTTCAACAAAAAGGTCAAGACAAGGAACATCAGAGTGGGCGACCTGGTTCTCCGCGAGCATCGTCCTGGACCTTTCAACCCGCTAGGCAAATGGGGACCAAGATGGATAGGACCCTACATCGTAAAGAAGATATTCTCTGGGGGAACCCTTCAGCTGGTAGACTTAGACGGAGATCAGCTACCGAAGCCAGTCAATATGGACAAACTCAAGAAATACTTTGCGTGACTTGGCCTCTTAAAAGAAAAACGCTCGTTAGGTTGAAAATCCTGAAAGGGACGGCCCAGGCAAAAATTAGAGCTTGCACAAGAAAAGAAGCCCGCTAGATTGAAAACCCGAAAGGGCGGTCTAGGCAAAAGAAATGGTGTGCATATATAAAAAAAAGGGGGGGGCCTTGTCTCGCGCGAGATTACCATTCGGTCAGGAACCATATTTTGTCCTTTTTCTCTCAAAAATGAACTACGTTAGACCTGAGCCTCTTATTTAATTGCTGTTATGAGTATAAAAATAAAGTAGGAGAGAGAATTAGTGGGTGGAATAGTAAAGATTATTTTGCCATTTTAGAAAGTGTGGGATTTGTAGTGGGACGCCCAATGAGAAAAGTGTGTAATTTGTAGCGGGACGAAGGGAGTAGATAGTTGGTCTTTGAGTGGAGTTGTTGTCTTTGAAGTGGTTGAGATGATGATTTGTACTAACAAGCATTAAATTAAAAATGTTCTCCATTAAATGCTTGAGATTTGTTGTACAAGCACGCTTGAAATGTCTATAGGATAAACAACTTGATAAGAGTATTGATATCCTGAACATACGATCTTAGCTTGAATTAGTTATTTGTTAGACGACAATAAGGTGTTATTAGAAGTTGTTCTACCCAATCTTAGAAAAGTAGGTGAGAATACCATAACCGATTGAGAAGCTTGGCTGGCTAAGGAGATCAGTCGGTTAATCCACATCATGTTGTAACATATAAATGGCTCCAAGTCTTTAGGTCATCACAAGGTTGAGAGAAATACAAAGTAAAATACAAAGACATTATCACAATTGAAATTCTAAAGATAAATAGAAAATTCTAAGACATTTTAATTAAATTAAGGTAATCAATAATGCTTATATGGTTGGTATTAAGCAACTCTATATTTATACGTATATTTGATTAACACAATTATTAACGAAATTATTGATGGGCCAGTGACATTTAAAATTGTATAAAAGTTTAATGATGACATTTAAAAAATAAAGTTTAGTGATAACATTTGAAAATAACTAAACGTTTTGTGAGTAAAACATGAGTTTTGCCTTTAAATGGTGATATCATAGTGTTTAGTTTCATTTTGATCACTTATATCTTTTTTTTTTTTTAATTAAATTACACTCATTAAAATATGAGTTGGTCTTACAAAAAACGCATTTTTTTCTAAGCTTAGAAAAAACGTGTTTTACACTGACACTTAATAACACTAACACTGGCACTTTTTTACAATGGCACTTTGTTACACATGCACTGGCACTTTTATACACTGGCACTTACACTTTTTTACACTGGCACTTTGTTACTAACACTGGCACTTTATTAAACTGACACTGACACTTTTTACACTGGCACTTTGTTACACATATGCACTTTGTTTACTGGCACCGGCACTGGCACTTTTTTATGCTGGCACTTTGTTACACGTGCACGGGCATTTTGTCACACTGCACTTTTTTAAACTGGCACTGACATAAACGGGGAAAACAAAACACATTTTTCCTAAATGCTAGGAAAAATGTTTTTTCCTAAGATTTTGGCTTAAAATATACTCCCTCCGTCCCAGATCAAGAGTCCTACTTTTCCTTTTGGTCCGTCCCAGATCAAGAGTCCCTTTCCATAAATGACAAGTTTTTGAATATATTTATACCCTTATAATTTAATATATTTACAAAAATATCATTCATTATACCCTTATAAAGTTTAACATATTTACAAAAAAAACAATCATTAACTTACTATTTCTCCCACTCATTCTCTCTCCTATTAAAAAATCAATCATTAACTACTATTTCCTACCCATATTACAAAAAAACCATTCATTATACCCTTATAAAGTTAACATATTTAAAAAAAAAAACAATCATTAACTACTATTCCCTATCCCACATTTAATTTTTATTCATTTTTTAAAAAAAATCTTAAGAAGCGTGAAATCCCCCTCGAGGACCCTTGGTCTGGGACAGAGGGAGTATCAACCAACGATGTAAAATAAAATGATGGGAACCAACTCTCGGAGGGAAGGGGGACTTAGAACCCCTCCTCGCCAACTTTTCTCCACAAATGGTCCGTAAATACCCATACCATTTTATTTTATTTTATTTTATTTTATTTTTGAGCTCGATGAACTGGATGCATATCTTACTCAACAAATTTCAACCGTACAAGGTGAGAAAACAATGAGATATATGATTTTGACGTAGATGATTTCAAGGTCACTCAATGTCGTAGGAAGGTAGTTCGACGGAAGTTGTCCGGGGTCCGAGGGAGGGGAGTGCACTTAAAAGTATGGTACAAATGAAACCACACATATTATTATGTCTTTTTCAGATTTGAGAGGTCTAGCACTTAAAGTATTTCAATCCTATTTAAGTCTTTACTTTTTGTGATGAAGGGACCTAAAAGTAGTTAGGTGGTTTGGTTACTAGTGAATGCGGCCCCTTAATTTTATTTTGATCATCTCTCTGATTTGCACGGGAAATATATGGTGCTCCATTGCTCCTTTAGTCCTTTTCATTTTGAATTGGTCAAATACACATTTGAAAAACTCACAGTTAAATTATACGGAGCACTCCGTTTTACTTACTAAAGTCATACCTGATTCAGTTATCAATATTTCATCTTCAATCCTGATACCAATAACATAGTACCTGTATTCAAAACATTCCAATGTATGAATTATAAGTTCAAGTTAAGTAAAGCATCCGATGAGATGAAAGTGAAGGCAAGGTCATGTCACAAAACTAAGCTACATACCTTTCTGCATAGCACAGGTATGATCACTTAAGGGCTTCTCTGGTGCTGCATTTTCTTTGAAAACACACAACCTTTTACCCTAAAATGTTAAAACGCCAGCCAGGTCTTTGAAAAAAAACTCCAAAGAGGAGTTAAGCACAAAGCAGGCAGAGCTGCAGACTTTAGTTATGTGGAGTAGCTCTAAGTAAAAACAAGGAAAGGAAACAGACTCTAATGAAGCTTTTTTTTTTTTTTTTAAAGAAGTGTGTGTGGATCTCTGAGCTGTTAAAGAAATACTCCATTCGTCTCAAAGTCAAATATTTATAGGTTACATTATATGTTTTGAAAATTCAGTGATTTTGAAGCCAGCTTTTGAAAACGGGACTAACTTTCTTTTTTTTTTTATATTTTTTTTTTTTTTTTTTTTTTTTGAGGCTTGCCCATCTCGAGTCAAGCCTCCTTTTTTTGTGTAAGTCAATTTACTAACAAGTCCTTCAAATTCTCTTAAATTCCCTTAAAATCCCCACCCCAGAGACACCTAATATTAATTAGGGAGGGATTCTACCACTCTAACCACTGGGGGGAGTCGAACTCAGGACCTCCATATTGGTGTCTCAGTGCTCTGGCCATCAGGTCAAGTCCTGATGGTTACGGGACTAACTTTCTGGGACAAACAACATGGGGAAATGGGACTATCATTTTGGAAGGGAGGGAGTAATCAATTTTCCCTTTACAAAATCAAATAAACACCACAGAGAAAAAATTAAAAATTATAAACATAGAGTAGTTAAGACGTCACCACTTATGCAATAAATATCATAGTCAGGATAGTTAACAGAAGCATTTCAAATTGAAAAGCGCAATTTCTACCTTACAGAACAATCAAAATTTGGTGGAATGTAACCTTCAGAACCAAATCATGCAATTTGCAATGCATATCATAGTCAGGATTGTTAACAGATGCAAATTAAATTGAAAAACATTAAATTATAATCATCCGAGTCTATTTTCGTGTTAGGTAAACTATCAGAATGCAAAGGCTAACCTACCTCCAGCGCTTAACCACTTCCATTAAGACTAGTCCAAATATGTATGATAATGCAAAGAGCTTTTTCTGGCACCGTTAGTGGGTACAAAGTTCAATGTCCTTCTAACATGAATAGCGAGATGCTAAAATATGTAAATGAAATAAGAAGGCATTCCCTTGTGTCAACCATGATCACTAACATAAAATAAATTTATACCTTTCAGCTGGAGAATTGCCCTTAACTTCGAGATTCCTCTCGATTTACCAAAACCATCCCCCATCACCAACAACCAATTTATCACTTCTTACTCCGTAGAACTCAGGATAAACTGAGAAAATAGAGAAGGCAATGCCACAGATGAGTAATTAAGCTCATAATAGCTCAACTGGAAAGATACCATTAGAGAAGCATTGCTAACTGAAGCTAATTTTTCATGGAGATTCTGACAAATATACATTTTCAACTAGCAAAGAGTTTCATCCAATTCAATCGAAGAATGAGTATAAATTCAGCTTCAAAACAACTACAAATCTACAACATCTAAATCAATGATCAATGTACAAGGCATACATTGCAATGAAATATGCAAACAAATTTACCAACTACGTCAAGAATTCAACCAAGTGGCATTCACTTTCATGGTAATCCTGGTCATTCTAGATCCCATTAATGTAAGATTCTTGGCCGATAAAAATTCAGATTTTCGAAACAATTTCTTAATATCTCCGACCTCATCATCCCCACATTCTTCCACTGCCACCACACAAACACCCCCAACCCTAACAGTCCTCTCCATCTCCCCAACATACCTCTCTGGAAACAATGCCCCATCCAGACGCGCGCTAAACCCCAAATCAAAGACATCATCGAAAAATGGTAAATTATGCGGATCCGCCCGGTTAACCAAAGGCGGGGAATCAACCAATTCGACCGCCGTCACATCTTCGACCCCAATTCCGTGGAGCGCCATCACTTTCTGACCAGGCCCGGCAGAGACGCAGAGAACCCTCGAATGATTGCCGAGAAAGGAGAGATCTTGGAAGAGTGCGGTGAAGGAGAGGACGGCGTTCTGCCATAACTTGGTGGACCAGAGGCGCTGGTTTTTCTTGTCAAGGGTGGTTTGGGAGCGGTGGGCGGCGTCGCAAGAGGATTTGGGGAATTTGTGGTGGGGTTTGGTGGCGGGATGGTGGGGATCAACGCAGGTGTCTGGAGTTTGGAGGAAGAGGATGAGGAGAGTTATGGTGGCGATTGTGATTCCGGCGACGGAGATTTTGTTGAGGAAGACTTGTATGTGTTTATCCATTGTTTTGTTACAATGGGATTTTTGGTTCCTCCGCCGTCAACCTCGTAAGAAGAATAATGAAAAACAACAACTACTTTGTTTTCATCAATTTTGCTATTGTACCACATAAATTTTTGCCTAATCAATATTAAAAACATAACAGAAATATAACAAACTTACCGAAAATGTTAAAATCATTAAAAAGTTAATGAAAGCTGCAACCATGCACAATAAAATGACAACTAGGGCTACAACTTGAACAATAAATAAAAATTAAAGGGAAATCAAAGGTGACATGTAACTTTTGTGAAATTAGTTGGCTATAATATAAATTGTGTTTGTAGTGCTAACACAATATAATTTATTTTTGCAACCTCTTACAACAAAATGTTATGGGTTGGTCACGGTCCCGCAGATAAACGCGCTCTCAAAAGTCTCAAACTTTTGATGATGGAGACCAAATTAACCTTTCAAGTTTGGGAGAAAATTAAAGTATCAGATCTGAAGTTTAAAATCTGTACCGATGGTGAATTGAGAGAAAGATGAGAGTTTTCGGATTTGTACTTGAAAGTTAGAAATTTTGAATAGAGAAGTTACCAAGAGAAGGACTAAATTCATGAGACTGTATCATGAAAATGTATCTACCAAAATATGTACTCCGTCCCGAAACCGAAATGAATGAGCAAAACTATTTAAAACTTACTCATCAATTGAGAGCAAATTTAAAAAAAAAAAAAAAAAAAAAAATTGGTCATTAGAGGTAATATTACATAACAAGTTGTCAATGCATACTGGCCTTTAAAATGAGATTTTTCCTTTGTAATGTAATAATAAGATACAATTATAAATTGTATAAACTTCATCTAAAGCCTCATACTTCCAGTAATAAATTTCAGCTTTGTGCCAGAAACAATATAACCTTCGACCCTTTTGCAACAATGAGATGTAACACTAAAACTCAACAAATTCATTCACAGATGTCGAGGAGGCTCAAAAAAAAAAAGAGCCCATAAAATATATTTCCATTTACCCAAACTTGAAACCACCTGCAGGAAGGCTGTGCCCACTTTTTTCAAAATTAAACCCCTGCTGCTGATTTCCGCCTACGCCATCTGTGATGTTCTGTTCTTCATCTTCCTCTGCCCAGTATTTCTCTAAGAGCTTTACAGCCTTTTCATAAATCTCATTATTATCGTGCGTTTGCAGATTCTCAATCTTATCCAATCCTTCGCACTCATCAACCATTTGTGCATAGAGATTGACTCTATTGGACAAAATATGTTAGGACTGTTAATATGTTAGGACTGTTAGAGATAGGAGTCTAGGACCATTGTAATTGGAATGAATCATCTAGGACATAGGAATAGACTTTAGTCTAGGACTATTCTACTCATTCAGTATATAATTGGCTAATGCATAATGAGATACTCAAGTTGAGTTCTCCAATATTGTGCCCACTGTCGTGTGTTGTGCTTGGACTGATACTCCTCTTCACCAAACACTCTTAGTGTTCTTCTCCATATTTCCTCCTTCCTCCTTATGAATTTCTCATATCTAACATGGTATCAAAGCCTCCGCTCCATGGTGGCCTGATTTTTGCTTCCGTGCTATTTTTTTCTTAATATTTCTTTTCCTATGGATGATTTTTGATACGATCCCGTTCCAAGTTTTACATCGTTACCAACATCCTATGATATTTGTCAGTTGTGCAACGTTTTTGGTCATACCGCAATCGAGTGTTTGCGTCCTTTTGAACCAAGTAATACCGCTCATACTAATTCTTCTTTTTCACCGTCGGATTGGCTTTATCCAGAGCATAATGAAACTAAAGAGGTCATAGATTCTTCTTCATCTTCTGATACAGATGAACAAGTAATCGACACAGATGTTTCATCTTCTTCCCCTATATTTTCAACTTCAAATTGGTATATTGATCATCTCTTTGATCAACTACACTGTCTTCAAAAACTCCCGTCTCAATCTTTGAAAAGTTATTTTCTTGAAGCTAGATCTCTAGCCTCCGCATTATCCATGGCCGATGCACCTATTTCTGAAATTGATCTAATGAATTATATTATTGATGGACTTGATCCATTATATAATAAATTTGTTAAATACTATTATTTTCGAAAATCACAAATCTCGTTAGATTTTCTTTTCGATTTTCTTATTGATGAGGAAAAACAATGTATGAAACCATCCTTTTCAATTTCGAGGAAGGCAACTCCTCTATTTGTTGCTCCCGGATGCAAAAATGATATTTTTGCAGATTCCATTTCTGCAAGTAATGATGGGTCCTTGGCTTTTCCTAGCATAACAGCAAAATCACAGCCCATTCTACCCTCTGCTGCCAGTGTTCGTCATTCGGACTGCCCTTCTGAATTGGGCTTGCACAGCCCACTTTTGTTTGACCCAATCCATAAAGAACTCCCTTTAGTTCTTTCACAAAAATTGGGTAGACCTATACAAACTGGGTTCTTTCCAGAAGTTGGGCCAACATATTCTCCACCTCCCGTCTTTTCTCCACCACCATCCGTTGTTCATCCATTACCTCCTCCAGAAGATAGTCAAGCTCAACGTCAATTGCCGGCTCTTTCTGTCGAGTCTGATTGTTCCAGAAATGGAGGGGCTTCCGTTGATGATAATGGACAGAAAGTTCTTAATCAGCTTGCCAATATCCTAAGGAACTCAACAAAGCTTATGGTAAGTGATGATGGAAAGAAGGTTAGGCGCCAACAACCCCTGACTGATTCAGATATGGAAGAGTTACAGGCTCGAATAGTTGTTGCTGAAAATTTACCTGAGGACCATTGCCACCAGAATCTCATGAAAATCTTTTCAGCTGTCGGAAGTGTCAAGATGATCCGTACCTGTCAGCCCCAACCTTCCGGTGGTGGGGCTTCTTCGGCAATCCGAGCAGTTAAAGGAGATGACATGCTTCTCAACAAGTTGCATGCATTTGTGGAATATGAATCGGTTGAAGTGGCTGAGAAAGCAGTTGTGGAGCTTAATGATGAAGATGGGTACTATGCAATATATCCACCGAAACAGTGGCATTACATACCTTGGGATGATCAACTTTATAAGAGACTTTTATTCAACATTAATAAGTTGCTTCCGGCGTTTCCTGTTAGCATGGGTTTTGTGACAGCTAAATTCAAGCCGCTTCTCCGTACCTACGATTTGCTTGAGGGAGGGTATTGGACAAAATATGTTAGGACTGTTAATATGTTAGGACTGTTAGAGATAGGAGTCTAGGACCATTGTAATTGGAATGAATCATCTAGGAAATAGGAATAGACTTTAGTCTAGGACCATTGTGTTAACAACAAAAAAGTAGGAAGATCATTTCGGGACGGAGGGAGTTTACAAGAGTGATACTTAGAAGTGCATCTGGTGGGGATTGAACCCCTGACCTTTCATATTGAAGGTTAGTTTCCTTCTTTTGTGAGGAAATGATGTGCCATAAGTTCAATTACCGTCATGAATGGACCTAAACGCACCTGATCTGATCATGAGATCCTCCTGAGGTTGCATTTGATACGGCCCATGCAGCCTCTTTCTTGATGTCAAATTCAGCATGTTGAAGAAGGTGTACCAGAGGAAGTATGATATTGGCCTCGATAACAGCCTATTTTTTGACAAAAATGTTGGCGGTAAAAAAGCTGGAATTTTTTCCTTTATATTCCCCAAGACAATAACCCTTGCAGAGGACAACAGTTATATTGGATAGATAAACAGTTGTTTAAAACTTCCACAGTTCTACAGGAATGCAAGCGTACGTACACAAACAGAGAACAACAGATGAGATAAGCTATTGAGTTAGCTCATTAACAACTGATGACCTAGAAAGTCCTCATTAGAACACTCAGAACTAGTGTGAACATCCAGCCAAGAATGAACCCAATAGTACAGTATATTGTCAAGATTTACCGAGTTAACAGAGCTCTTAAAATAACATAGGGACTACTACGCAATGAAGCCTGATAGCTATTCTGAGGATTTCAGACATTAATTCTAGCGCAGAGTTCTGATAAATGTTTAGAAGAAGAAAAAAAGATACTTATTTGAGTGTTAAAAGGAAACGAGACCATGGTCAAACAACTGCATACAAAAGCACGACAGATTATGGTGGAAGAAGATGGAGCAGTTACGCTTGGAACTTTCAGTGCACAAACAAAACAACATTTTTAGAGTTGGCCAAATAACAATAGGTATATATTCTAACTTCACACTAATCCCCTGTTGTGGCCTTGCATGCTATGTGGACCTAAAATATTTGCATGTATGGTGATGTCCAAACGGACAAAAATGCTACTATTATCATTTAATCATATTCTAAACTGTCTTTCAAATGGTGACTGATTACCACTTTCAACCATAAGCACAAAAGCATCAGAGGAGTAGGAACTCTATTTATGATTTATTTTACGAAAGATGTAATTATCATACGAAAGTCAAATGTAAAGTCAGCTAGAAATAATAATTTTACAGAAACACAGAGTCGATGGAGAAGTCTATACCTGTATCTGATTTCTACTCCCAGCAGCAGTGATATTTGAGGTCGTCCAACAAGCTTCTTTCTTGATACTTTTCTTGTGGTTTTGTGTGAGAAGTTGATAAAGACAAGGGAGAACTTGGTTGTCAATCACAAACTGAAACATATAGACAGGAGTTACTTTGTACTTTCATGAATGTAACAGTAATTGTGCTCATTAGAATGATAACTCCCAGTTACATCCAATCTTGGATGGTTGACTCTAGGCTTTTTTTTTTATATAAATTTTAAAAGCAAGTCTAGCTATGTCAATACTCCTAACAATCCACTCGAACAATCCCTAAATTTGAAAAATCAAAAGCTAATGGCCCTTGAACTATGTGAGTTCACCCCCTTCTACAACAATCCTCTATGGCAAATAGGTAGTGAGGCAAAGCAAGTTATCCTTTTGATGTAACGAACTAACCATTATTAACGACTAGAAGTGTGTTTGGCAATGACATATAAATTGGAGTATCGTTTTTGTAGATAAGCTATTTCTTATACAAAGGAAAAAATATCATTTATTGTCGGTCATACTGAAATGTTAAAGAACAAAAAATAAAATAAGATTGACGATGATGAGCCACTACAAGCATGCCAGACGACAAAAAGGAAAAGAGTAGGCAAGGCAACAATACCAAATATGAAGTGCAAGAAAATGAAATGAAAGCAGGAAAGAAGTAGCAGGGAAGGGAAGAAAAAAAAATTTAAAAAAAAAAACTATTGACTATAGTCTATGCATTTTTGTTATTAGCTTAGTATTACAATTTTAAATTTTCATTATAGTGAGATTTTAAATACAAATATTTTTCTTTTTTACAATAGTACATGGAAAACATAAATAAATTTTTTCATTTCAATATGCACCTTATGGTGTATATCACTAACTCCATTCCAAAATGATCGTCCATTTAAAAAAAAAAAAAAAAAAAAAATTGCCAAAATGACTGCCCTGTTGAAGAAAATTACAACAATCACCTTTAAAAATATGGTTTTCCAGTGTATTTGCAATGCTACAAGTCTATAAGGAGGAGATAGTAATGAAACTTACGTTACATTTGCTACTAAAATTTCTTAAAGTCAACCTTTTCAAATGTCTCTCAAAGTCAAAAATAGACAATCGTTGTTTGGTATACTTGACGAATTTCTCTAGAGCTTAAGCGGAAAGGGGAAAAAAATTACGAACATCATGTGCATGACATGTTGTCTTTATTAGCATGCACAAATAAATATATACTCCCTCCGTCCCATAATAGGGGGGCTCAAAATTGGAAGTGCACGGGAATTAAGGAGAGTATATATATTTAAAAATATTGCTAGTAGATTAGGTGTTGTCGGTATGAATAGTGAGGTAGGAAAGAGAAAGTGGGGTAGGAAATAATAAGTGGATAGTTGTTGTGAGTATGACAAGTGTGTCCCATTAAATAAGAAAGAATTATAAAGTTTCCATTTTGGGTAATGTGACTTATAATGGGACACCCAAAAAGAAAATTTGTGCCCCTTTTATCATGGGACGGGTGGAGTATACATACATATATACTCCCTCCGTCCCATATATTTATAGACTTTTGAGTTTTTCACGGGAATTAAGGAGGAATTATTATATTGAAAGTGTTGTGAGTGTGAAAATAAAATAGGAGAGAGAATGAGTGGAGAGAATAGTAAATTATAATGGTGATGTGAGTATTAAAATAATGTAGGAGAGAGAATGAGTGGAGGGAATAGTAAAGATTCCTTTCCATTTTAGGAAAGTTATATATTATTGTGGGACGCCCAAAAAGGAAAGTTTATATATTATCATGGGACGGAGGGAGTATATCAGTGTTCTAAAACGCGGCCTAGGCGGCGCACAGGCACTGGGCGGTGACCAAACGCCGCGCCTTTAAGCAAATCGGCCAAATTAGGCGTGGGCGCCATTAGGCGTGACTAGGCGTCATTAGGCGTTGACTAGGCGCCATTAAGCGTTGACTAGGAGGGATAAAATCCAAGACCACGGCCAAGGCTACGGCCGAATGATGCCTCCAATCCCAGCTTCAGCCTCTCATATATAACCAGGCGCCACATTTACTTTGTTATCCATTCGATGTGGGATAAGTTTGGTCAAAACTTGAATTTGTGAAAGAGTCCACTATTAATGAATCACTAGTATATTACGAGTTGCAAGCGTTAACTCATACGAAGTGTTGAAGGTTGCATATATGAAAGTGATCATTAATGGATCATGTTACAAGTATTAACAAGTGTTTCGAGAGATGTGTTCACAAGTTGAGGAACTATTGGGTGTGTAGTATGATCAATTAATGTGTTTCATACAGTCTTGTTAAGGAACACTTACAAGTAATGATTGATTGTGCACATGTATATCCTAATAAATGATCTATTGAATATAATGATAGAATGTATTGAACTTGAATGTTGAATATTTAGCACTTTCAGTTCTTGACAATTCTTCTCTCAATCACCAACCATATTCAATGATTCAACCCTTTTCAATGCTCTAAAAAATGTATATATAGTTGGTCTTCAAGTGGAGTTGTTGTCTTTGAAGTGGTTGAGATGATGATTTGTACTAACAAGCTTTAAATTAAAAATGTTCTCCATTAAATGCTTGAGATTTGTTGTACAAGCACGCTTGAAATATCTATAGGATAAACAACTTGATAAGAGTATTGGTAACCTGAACATATGATCTTAGCTTGAATTAGTTATTTGTTAGACTACGGCAAATAAGGTGTTATTAGAAGTTGTTCTACCCAATCTTAGAAAAGTAGGTGAGAACACCATAGCCGATTGAGAAGCTTCAGCTAAGGAGATCAGTCGGTTACTCCACATCATGTTGTAACAGATCAATGGCTTCAAGTCTTCAGGTCATCACAAGGTTGAGAAAAATACAAAGTAAAATACAAAGGCACTATCACAATTGGAATCCTAAAGATAAATAGAAAATTTTAAGACATTTTAATTAAATTAGGGATAAACAATAATGCTTATATGATTGGTATTAAGCAACTCTATAGTTATACGTATATTTGATTGACACAATTATTAACGAAATTATTGATGGACCAGTGACATTTAAAATTGTATAAAAGTTTAATGATGACATTTAAAAACTAAAGTTTAGTGATAACATTTGAAAACAACTAAACGTTTTGTGAGCAAAACATGAGTTTTGCCTTAAATGGTGATATCATTTTGATCACTTATCTCTTTTTTTTTTTAATTAAATTACACTCATTAAAAGAACCAACGCTGTAAAATAAAATGATGGGAACCAACTCTTGGAGGGAAGGGGGACTTAGAATCCCTCCTCACCAACTTTTCTCCACAAATGGTCCGTAAATACCCATACCATTTTATTTTATTTTATTTTATTTTTGAGCTCGATGAACTGGATGCATATCTTACTTAATAAATTTCAACCGTACAAGGTGAGAAAACAATGAGATTAAAGATTTTGCCGTAGATGATTTCGAGGTCACTCAATGTCGCAGTAAGGTTGTTCGACAGGAGTTGTCCGGGGTCCGAGGGAAGGGGGGGGAGTGCACTTAAAAGTATGGTACAAATGAAACCACAACTTTTATTATGTCCTTTTCTGATTTGAGAGGTCAAGCACTTACAGTATTTCAATCATATTTATGTCTTTACCTTTTGTGATGAAGGGACCTAAACGTAGTTAGGTGGTTACTAGTGAATGCGGCCCCTTAATTTTATTTTGATCATCTCTCTGATCTGCACGGGATATATATGGTGCTCCATTGCTCCTTTGGTCCTTTTCATTTTGATTTGGTCAAATACATATTTGAAAAACTCATTTTGAATTTTTTATTTTTTTTATAAATTGATTTTTTTATTAATTAACAACTTAACCTAGATGAAGAGTGATACTTCAAAAGTGATTTTAATCATTTGTGGATTTTTTATTTTTTTTTATTTTTGTGTTTTTCAATGACACTTTGGTCGAACTTTAATACCACATCAACAATATCAATGTTACATTCAATATATTATACCATCCCAAATACTAATTATCGATGGCACAATGTCTAATAACGCCAGGTCTTTGAAAAAAACTCCAAAAAGGAGTTAAGCACAAAGCAGGCAGAGCTGCAGACTTAAGTTATGTGGAGTAGCTCCAAGTAAAAAGAAGGAAAGGAAACCGACTCTAATGACGCTTTCTTCTTTTTTTTTTTTTTTAAAGAAGTGTGTGTGGATCTCTGAGCTGTTAAAGAAATACTCCATTCGTCTCAAAGTCAAATATTTATAGGTTACATTATAAGTTTTGAAAATGGGACTAACTTTCTGGGACAAACAACACGGGGAAATGGGACTATCATTTTGGAATGGAGGGAGTACTCAATTTCCCTTTACAAAATCAAATAAACACCACAGAGAAAAAAATAAAAATTATAAACATGGAGTAGTTAAGACGTCACCACTTATGCAATAAATATCATAGTCAGGATAGTTAACAGAAGCATTTCAAATTGAAAAGCGCAATTTCTACCTTACAGAACAATCAAAATTTGGTGGAATGTAACCTTCAGAATCAAATCATGCAATTTGCAATGCATATCATAGTCAGGATTGTTAACAGAAGCAAATTAAATTGAAAAACAATAAATTATAATTAACCATCCGAGTCTATTTACGTGTTTGGCAGACTATCAGAATGCAAAGGCTAACCTACCTTCAGCTGTTAACCACTTCCATTAAGACGAGTCCACATCTGTATGATAATGCAAAGAGCTTTTTCTTGGCACTGTTAGTGGGTACAAAGTTCAATGTCTTCTAACATGAATAGCGAGATGCTAAAATATGTAAATGAAATAAGAAGGCATTCTCTTGTGTCAACCATGATCACTAACATAAAATAAATTTATACCTTTCAGCTGGAGAATTGCCCTTAACTTCGAGATTCCTCTCGATTTACCAAAACCATCCCCCATCACCAACAACCAATTTATCAATTCTTACTCCATAGAACTCAGGATAAACTGAGAAAATAGAGAAGGCAATGCCACAGATGAGTAATTAAGCTCATAATAGCTCAACTGGAAAGATACCATTAGAGAAGCATTGCTAACTGAAGCTAATTTTTCATGGAGATTCTGACAAATATACATTTTCAACTAGCAAAGAGTTTCATCCAATTCAATCGAAGAATGAGTATAAATTCAGCTTCAAAACAACTACAAATCTACAACATCTAAATCAATGATCAATGTACAAGGCATTCATTGTAATGAAATATGCAAACAAATTTACCAACTACGTCAAGAATTCAACCAAGTGGCATTCACTTTCATGGTAATCCTGGTCATTCTAGATCCCATTAATGTAAGATTCTTGGCCGATAAAAATTCAGATTTTCGAAACAATTTCTTAATATCTCCGACCTCATCATCCCCACATTCTTCCACTGCCACCACACAAACACCCCCAACCCTAACAGTCCTCTCCATCTCCCCAACATACCTCTCTGGAAACAATGCCCCATCCAGACGCGCGCTAAACCCCAAATCAAAGACATCATCGAAAAATGGTAAATTATGCGGATCCGCCCGGTTAACCAAAGGCGGGGAATCAACCAATTCGACCGCCGTCACATCTTCGACCCCAATTCCGTGGAGCGCCATCACTTCCTGACCAGGCCCGGCAGAGACGCAGAGAACCCTCGAATGATTGCCGAGAAAGGAGAGATCTTGGAAGAGTGCGGTGAAGGAGAGGACGGCGTTCTGCCATAACTTGGTGGACCAGAGGCGCTGGTTTTTCTTGTCAAGGGTGGTTTGGGAGCGGTGGGCGGCGTCGCAAGAGGATTTGGGGAATTTGTGGTGGGGTTTGGTGGCGGGATGGTGGGGATCAACGCAGGTGTCTGGAGTTTGGAGGAAGAGGATGAGGAGAGTTATGGTGGCGATTGTGATTCCGGCGATGGAGATTTTGTTGAGGAAGACTTGTATGTGTTTATCCATTGTTTTGTTACAATGGGATTTTTGGTTCCTCCGCCGTCAACCTCGTACTCGTAAGAACAATAATGAAAAACTCCAACTACGGAGGTCCTGAATTCGACTTCCTCCAGTGGTATCCCTCCATAATTAATATTAGGCGTCTCTGGGGTGAAGATTTTAAGGAAATTTCAGAGAATTGATGGACTTGTTAGTAAAAATTGACTTACAAAAAAAAAAGGGCTTGACTCGAGATGGGCAAGCCTCAAAAAAAAAAAAAAAATGAAAAACTCCAACTTCTTTGTTTTCATCAATTTTGCTATTGTACCACATAAATTTTTGCGTAATCAATATTAAAAACATAACAGATACTATATAACAAACTTAACGAAAATGTTAAAATCATTAAAAAGTTAATGAAAGCTGTAACCATGCACAATAAAATGACAATTGGGGCTACAACTTGAACAATAAATAAAAATTAAAGGGAAATCAGAGGTGACATGTAACTTTTGTGAAATTAGTTGCCTATAATATAAACACGCTTTCAAAAGACTCAAAACTTTTGATGGAGACCAAATTAACCTTTCAAGTTTGGGAGAAAATTAAAGTATCAGATCTGAAGTTTAAAATCTGTACCGATGGTGAATTGAGAGAAAGATGAGATTTGTACTTGAAAGTTAGAAATTTTGAATAGAGAAGTTACCAAGAGAAGGACTAAATTCATGAGACTATATCCTGAAAATGTATCTACCAAAATATGTACTCCGTCCCGAAACCGAAATGAATGAGCAAAACTATTTAAAACTTACTCATCAATTGAGAGCAAATTTTGAAAAAAAAAAATAAAAATTGGTCATTAGAGGTAATATTACATAACAAGTTGTCAATGCATACTGGCCTTTAAAATGAGATTTTTCCTTTGTAATGTAATAATAAGATACAATTATAAATTGTATAAACTTCATCTAAAGCCTCATACTTCCAGTAATAAATTTCAGCTTTGTGCCAGAAACAATATAACCTTCGACCCTTTTGCAACAATGAGATGTAACACTAAAACTCAACAAATTCATTCACAGATGTCGAGGAGGCTCAAAAAAAAAAAGAGCCCATATAATATATTTCCATTTACCCAAACTTGAAACCACCTGCAGGAAGGTTGTGCCCACTTTTTTCAAAATTAAACCCCTGCTGCTGATTTCCGCCTATGCCATCTGTGATGTTCTGTTCTTCATCTTCCTCTGCCCAGTATTTCTCCAAGAGCTTTACAGCCTTTTCATAAATCTCATTGTTATCGTGCGTTTGCAGATTCTCAATCTTATCCAATCCTTCGCACTCATCAACCATTTGTGCATAGAGATTTACTCCACCACTCATACCCATTTCCTTGTCAGCCTCTCCCACTTTTAGGATGTTTTCTAGCCCTTCTAGACACACAGTCACAATCCTCGGGTCTGGACAGACTAAGAGATCACACAGTGGCTTAATGCAACCTTGGTTCGCCAAATATCTAGAAAGACAATGAGCAGACGTTACTGCAGGTTTTAAATAATATATAAAAAAAAGAATGGTTTTTTTTATTTATAAATGACTTAATCTACTCCCTCCATCCCAAAATGATCTTTCTAATTTTTTTGGTGTTAACACGAAGATACTTAGAGCAATAAATTTAGGTTAATTTATTTATCCTAATGAAAATTTAAAACTTGTTAATGACACACCACTATAAAAACTATCCATAACAATTTTTAGATGTTCACTAGAATAATCAAATTAACATAAACTATTGTTCAAAGTACCTTCGTGTTAACAACAAAAAAGTAGGAAGATCATATCGGGACGGAGGGAGTTTACAAGAGTGATACTTAGAAGTGCATCTGGTGGGGATTGAACCCCTGACCTTTCATATTGAAGGTTAGTTTCCTTCTTTTGTGAGGAAATGATGTGCCATAAGTTCAATTACCGTCATGAATGGACCTAAACGCACCTGATCTGATCATGAGATCCTCCTGAGGTTGCATTTGATACGGCCCATGCAGCCTCTTTCTTGATGTCAAATTCAGCATGTTGAAGAAGGTGTACCAGAGGAAGTATGATATTGGCCTCGATAACAGCCTATTTTTTGACAAAAATGTTAGCGGTAATAAAGCTGAAATTTTTTCCTTTATCTTCCCCAAGACAATAACCCTTGCAGAGGACAACAGTTATATTGGATAGATAAACAGTTGTTTAAAACTTCCACAGTTCTACAGGAATGCAAGCGTACGTACACAAACAGAGAACAACAGATGAGATAAGTTATTGAGTTAGCTCATTAACAACTGATGACCTAGAAAGTCCTCATCAGAACACTCTAAACTAGTGTGAACATCCAGCCAAGAATGAACCCAATAGTACAGTATATTGTCAAGATTTACCGAGTTAACAGAGATCTTGAAATAACATACGGACTACGCAATGAAGCCTGATAGCTATTCTAAGGATTTCAGACATTAATTCTAGAGCAAAGTTCTGATAAATGTTTAGAAGAAGAAAAAAAGGTACTTATTTGAGTGTTAAAAGGAAACGAGACCATGGTCAAACAACTGCATACAAAAGCACGACAGATTATGGTGGAAGAAGATGGAGCAGTTACGCTTGGAACTTTCAGTGCACAAACAAAACAACATTGTTAGAGTTGGCCAAATAACAATAGAAATATATTCTAACTTCACACCAATCCCCTGTTGTGGCCTTGCGTGCTATGTGGACCTAAAATATTTGCATGTATGGTGATGTCCAAACGGACAAAAATGCTACTATTATCATTGAATCATATTCTAAACTGTCTTTCAAATGGTGACTGATTACCACTTTCAACCATAAGCACAAAAGCATCAGAGGAGAAGGAACTCTATTTATGATTTATTTTACGAAAGATGTAATTATCATACGAAAGTCAAATGTAAAGTCAGCTAGAAATAATAATTTTACAGAAACACAGAGTCGATGTAGAAGTCTATACCTGTATCTGATTTCTACTCCCAGCAGTGATATTTGAGGTCGTCCAACAAGCTTCTTTCTTGATACTTTTCTTGTGGTTTTGTGTGAGAAGTTGATAAAGACAAGGGAGAACTTGGTTGTCAATCACAAACTGAAACATATAGACAGGAGTTACTTTGTACTTTCATGAATGTAACAGTAATTGTGCTCATTAGAATGATAACTCCCAGTTACATCCAATCTTGGATGGTTGACTCTAGGCTTTTTTTTATATAAATTTTAACAGCAAGTTATCCTTTTGATGTAACGAACTAACCATTATTAACGACTAGAAGTGTGTTTGGCAATGACATATAAATTGGAGTATCGTTTTGTAGATAAGCTATTTCTTATACAAAGGAAAAAATATCATTTATTGTCAGTCATACTGAAATGTTGAAGAACAAAAAATAAAATAAGATTGACGATGATGAGCCACTACAAGCATGCCAGACGACAAAAAGGAAAAGAGTAGGCAAGGCAACAATACCAAATAATGAAGTGCAAGAAAATGAAATGAAATCAGGAAAGAAGTAGCAGGGAAGGGAAGAAAAAAAAATAAAAAAGGAAAAATATTGACTATAGTCTATGCATTTTTGTTATTAGCTTAGTATTACAATTTTAAATTTTGATTATAGTGAGATTTTAAATACAAATATTATTCTTTTTTACAATAGTACATGGAAAACATAAATAAATTTTTCATTTCAATATGCACCTTATGGTGTATATCACTAACTCCATTCCAAAATGATCGTCCATTTAAAAAATTTTTGCCAAAATGACTGCCCTGTTTAAGGAAATTACAACAATCACCTTTAAAAATATAGTTTTCCAGTGTGTATTTGCAATGCTACAAGTCTATAAGGAGGAGATAGTAATGGAACTTACGTTATATTTGCTACTAAAAATTCTTAAAGTCAACCTTTTCAAATGTCTCTCAAAGTCAAAAATAGACAATCGTTGTTTGGTATACTTGACGAATTTCTCTAGAGCTTAAGCGGAAAGGGGAAAAAAATTACGAACATCATGTGCATGACATGTTGTCTTTATTAGCATGCACAAATAAATATATACTTCCTCCGTCCCATAATAAGGGGGGCACAAAATTGGAAGTGCACGGGAATTAAGGAGAGTATATATATTAAAAATATTGCTAGTAGATTAGGTGTTGTCAGTATGAAAAGTGAGGTAGAAAAGAGAAAGTGGGGTAGGAAATAGTAAGTGGATAGTTGTTGTGAGTATGACAAGTGGGTCCCATTAAATAAGAAAGAATTATAAAGTTTCCATTTTGGGTAATGTGACTTATAATGGGACACCCAAAAAGAAAATTTGTGGCCCTTATTATGGGACGGGTGGAGTATACATACATATATATATATGCATATGTATACATACGTATACACACACATATATATGTATATGTAAACATAGCTATGTATGTATACTATATATATACAAACACACACACATACATATATGTGCAAGTGTGTATTAAATTAGAATCCAGAATGAAATTTTATTTCATAGATTCAATTCATAGGAATCATAGGAAGTCAATTTCAACATAATCAATATTCTATTGTCTGGTTTGCTCATCGAATTCACTTGAATTTCTAGATTCAGTTTAGAATTTTAATGCTTCCCAAAAAAATGAAATTCTCTATTATTCTAGATTTAAGAAAGAATTTTAACTCCCTAAGATTCAATGCATTTCATTTCAGGATGATTAAAAGTTTTTTGGTTTGCTCATGGAATTCACTCAGAAATTAAGATTCCATTTGAATTCAAATACCGCCTCATGTAGACTTTCTTTCCTTCTCATATGCAATACGATAATTGGAATAGGGATCTATGGTGTTCTAATTCAATTTTGATTCATCTTTTCCATTGCCCAGAGTAAAATTGGCATTGGAGACCCCAATACCAGTTCCAAGTTATACAAATGGGGCTCCGAAATGAACCCTTCATACAATGGAAATTCATGTCAAGATGTAAATGATTTCAAAACTTTACAAGTGTGGTCAAAGTACTTTCTTATTTTTGTATTTGCACCCACACGTATATACAAAAATAGGATGCACACTGAGGCTGCAAAACATTTTCAAGCTTAGCTTCAAATTGTAATTATCAAGCTTGAGCCAAGTTTTAGTCCAACTCATGAGCAACCTATTCCAGATCAAACCTATGTGATAATACTACATATACAAGTACACCTGTCCCAGTAGAGGCGAAAACAATATATGAGTTCTACTTTGAAACTGACATTATAAAGTAGTTTTAACATCCATATGTATCCTTCAAATTGAAAGAAAAATACATCTTTCTTAATATGACATGTAAAAACAACATAATGATTTCGCAAAGTAAGAATAAATCCTTTTCACAAACAAACTAAAACAGAAAGTACGACTCATTATCGGATGAAGGGATTAAAGATAATATAATGTATGGATAAATTTTCTACTGTGGTGTAAATTAATTTCCATCGTGCTTATCACTTTCATTCAGACTCAAAGTTAAAACTCAGCAAATTTATTCATATATCGAGCCCAAAGATCTCACTTTTACACTGAGAACTATCTTTATCAGCTCCTTCGTCCTTGATATAAAATTCAATATAATGTTTCCAGATTTCAACTAAATTAATGGCAGCAGAAAACTAGATATAGAATAGACTTCCTGGATCAATAGTCAGGTAGGATTCATAGAAATTCCACCAACTCCAGTCAGCTTCTAGGACACTTGTCAGTATGCATGTAAGTTCAAGTTCAAGAAATGATCCTAGTGAAAATAAAAAGAAAAGAAAAGAAAGACGAACATGAGAAAGCATACGTAATCTCAAAACAGATCATAATCCTGCTTATTATGTGATTTCAGGCTATCAAGGCTCCATATGTCAGATTTTTATTTTTATTTTAGACCGAAACCGAAGGCTGCCTATGTTCCTCTTTTACAACAATTAAATAAGAGGCTCAGGTCTTCGTAGTTCGAGACCATATGTCAGATGAATACCTACTACCATGGGGAACTAGAACAAGAATCAAGATGGTACATCTAATACATGCCTGACTTTTTTTCAACACCAAAAAGCAGATGTTCACACCAGTAGTGATAATTAGTACAAATACAAAAGATGGATAATTGTTATCAAAGTTTGTGACTCGTGTAATGGTGACTGCATAGATGTGGATATAGCAAGTACCTGTGTTTGAGCATCATCACCAGTCACAATGTTCCCTACTGTCCGTAGAGCGGGTATGAGAACTGTTGGCGAAGGATGGCTTCATATAAAATAAAGTACAATCAGCAACGAAAGTTTGATAAATCTTAAAAGCCATAGAGGTGGAAGTAAAGCAGACAAGAGTTTAACCCAGAAAATAAACAAATGTACAAAAGACTTAATGGAAGAAATGGTAATTATGTATACATAGGCACGTGAAGTAAATCATTGCACCTACGGTCCAACCAATTGGGAGAGAATCAATATATTCCTTTCGGGAGCAATTCATCCTTCCAAGTTGGCGTCATTGCCAATAATATAACAATTTAACAAGATAACCAGAACTTACAGCAGAAGTTCCACAAGTCTTGGGCAGACTCCTGCTTCAATCACTGCTTGAATTTTGTCATTTGGGCCATCAGACAGATAGGAAAGGGCCCAGCAAGCATCTGTAAGAACTTCTTCATCATTCAAGTGGATAAGTTGCCTCAGAACTGGCAAAGCAGGTTTCACCTGAAAGTAGCAAAAATGAAAGACTTCTGAAATGGAAAGAGAAGGGAGGCAGAATTACCACTTCAATTATCTTAGGCTAGAAGGTTCTTAAGATGTTATAGAGTTTAAAAATGTCTCTTACCTGCTCAAACGGAGCTGGTGGCTTGCCTCTACAGAAGTTAGACAAAGTCCACGTGGCATTTCTTATCATGGACAACTTTGAGTTCTCATTTAACTGGGCTAGCAAAGGCATGAGTGCACCATGACCTAAAACGAGATCCCTGCAACTAGGGGAGTCGCCGGCAATATTACCCAGAGCCCAGATCGCCTGTTTTAGCAGATAAGAAAGGCATGAATTGCATGGGTATTAGTACTCAGAGGAAAAGAAAATTAAAACACTGTCAAAGAATTATAAGGTGTTAGTAGCTGATCATATTGTTACAATGTTACATAGTAAGGGTTTCTCTCTCTCTCTCTTTTTCTGTTTGGGGGTGGGGGGAGAGAAGAAGAGGGCAAGACTCTTCAAAGAGAAGAAGTGTGCCTGGCGTGGGCAATGACAACATTTTGAAACAATTAAATCTGCATATACAACAACATTGCCATAGTACTTCACTGTAATCTAGGCAATCCACCAAGAGATTGACACTATGCTATTGTTTTCCACTAACCAAATAGAAGCAGATGTGTTGGGTTTGTACTATGATGCTCGTACTCTTTGGTTTACCCCAGTGGACGTGTGTCGACATAACTTGAGAACGAGTGTCCGACACTGGTACAGCGGGGTAAACCAAAGAGTCCGAGCATCACATGATGGAGTCGATGGACATAATACATCACATGATGTCTTTTGAAGAGGTCATTGAAATAATATACTCCCTCCGTCCCATTATTTAGTTCACCGTTTTGGCTTCGGCACGCAAATTAAGAAAATGGGTGGGAAGATAAAATGTTGTGAGTGTAATTTGAAAATAGAAGAGAGAAATTTGAAAATAGGAGAGAGAATGAGTGGAGGGAATAATAAATTATAATGGTGTTGTGAGTATTAAAATAATGTAGGAGAGAGAATGAGTGGAGGGAATAGTAAAGATTCTTTGCCAAAAAAGGAAAGGTGAAGCTTTAAATGGGACACCCAAAATGGCAAAAGGTGAAGTTATTAATGGGACGGAGGGAGTACTTGATTATTAGAGAAAAATGAGTAACCATTTTATGCATCAAAATATGTTGATTTATAGTTTTGTTAACTCCTAAAGCACCTAACATTCAAGTGAGTGAAGATTCTTCAGTTAAGGTGGGGTGTGTGTGTGTGTGTGTGAGAAAGAGAGAGGGAGAGGCACAATTACAGTTGACCATTTCATATGATGCGCTTGAGCAGAGGTTATAGACTCCAAACAAATAAGGGTTCAGCGACACAACGGCAAATTTTACCTGCTCTCTAACATCATCATTGGTGGAGCTAAGGAGCTGTACAAACAGAGGGACAGCACCATGTTCAATGACAACTCGTGTATGTTCTGAAGTACCAGAAGCAACATTGGTCAAAGCCCATGCTGCTTCAAACTGTAACATCAAAATCCAGATCGGCATTAGCATCAATTTTTGAATTCAATCTTCAGTGCTGAATAGGATCGTACAAGCAGTAGGTCCTTACTTGCAGTTGAGCAAGATCATTCCTTCCAAGGAACTCCACAAACTTAGGAACCACACCTGCCTTGATTACTTCATCAATTGGAGGACTGCGCTCTGCATAACATGGAAGACAACGTTGTTGAGATTATGTCTGCAAAATGGGGAAAATCCATGTCTTCGAACTGTAACCATTGCTATAGTTCCATACCAATCGATAGTAGCTTTCGAAACTGGGTAGTTGCGTCCACTTGTGCAGCAGGATCTTCAGACCATACTCCTTGCACCATTGCAGGAATACTTTCCAACTGATAATCAACATAGTAAACTAAGATACATATGATATGATCCTTATTTTTTATTCATTCTTAACCTAAAAGCATGGGCTTAGAAGTTTTGTCATTATCGTAACATAGAATATATATAGTAGATGTTTCTCAATATATCTCAATCAAAATCATTTATTATGCCATCTACACAGGGAAGTGAGAAAAGGGAACAGATATAATTGATTTTCTTGATATCTAGAAGCCCCCAGTTTTCCATCCGTACCGAAAACACATAAAACATAACTTTGTGCAAAAACACATTATGCACAGTTTTAAGCTCTAATTGCAACAGCAAATCCAAAGAACCAAGATAAGCAGCTATTTTTCTTTCTCACATAGCAAGAAACTGAACGAAGTGTCAATTAATATCCATGCTGGTTCGTTACATTATTTAGCTTATAAATATTGTCATTGTGAATAATATTCTGAAAAATCTACATATTAACTTTAAGTTATGTTTCAAGTGTTCAGAAGTAAAAAGACTATACAAACATAAGTTCAAACCCTCACCCCATCAATGATAAAGAGAATCACTGAACCTACAATGGCGACACTGCCAAGAAGACATTACCGAAAGTTCATAAGATTGTGATTAAGGAACATAAAATCGCAACTAACGCTCCTTAAGACTTTGGTTAATAAGATGCGTATAGGATGCCTAATGAGTCATTATTCGTTATTCATCTAGGACTCTATACAAAAAAATTGGCTTGTTTGTATACTCGAGTCAAACTCGGTCAATTTAAGTGTTTGTTTCTAATTTGAATTGAGATGAGTTAACTCGTTGAGTTTAACGGATATTTGATAACTCGAACAAAATTTGACTCGACTTGATTCACTATTATTTAAATTCAAATTACATTTTTTATGCTTTACAATATAAATAATAGTTACACCCTCCGCCCCACTTGAAGAGGTGTGTATTCCTTTTTGGGGCGTCCAATTAGAAGAGTAACTTTCCTTTTTGGGCCGTCCTCCTAGTTTAAATTCAAATGTTGCCTCCTTGTTTGAATTCAATGTTTTTAGACAAATATCAATTGTCAAGAATCACCCTTAATTTGTGGGTTTGGTCAACCACAACTCTTCAAGTGAGATCTTTTTTTTTTTTATTTTATCTCAGGCCTTCAATAATATTTTCAAATGAAGGTTGTCCAGTTAATTTTAAATTTCAATAGTTGTCAACTGTTTCTATTTGATTTAAAAGGGCCACTGTTTTTCAAAAGAACATAGAAAACATTATTCGAGTTTGTATTCAAATTCCACTCGACTTCGACAAATTCCTGAGCTATTCATTTTATACCCGTATTTGACTCAATTACTCGTGAATATGTATTCAAGTCAAATAATGAAAACAATATTCATTAAATATTAGACTCAAATTCGTATTCGACTATAGCATATCCTTTCGAATTCGGTAAGCCACCATTCAACTCGAACCGACTCAATAACATCCCTAGAAGCATACATTTACCTTGACTCATGTAAAAAGACACAAATAAAGAATAACCAAGCATATTACTAACTTGCTAAGGTGCCTCAATAATCTGTCAAACTCCCACTCCCTTTTTATACTTTTTATTATCCAGTTAAAACAAACCATGCGTACAATATGAAACTTAATGAATACCAACCACCGTAGTTCTTCTACAACAACTCGAGCTTTGGTGAATTTATTTGAAGGAATGTAAAGATTCCATTGGCTCTAGAATTATATGCTGCCTATTGTTTATCATCATTCCTACTCTCAGACAATATAAAATTTATCAGCACTTTCTAATCTAGGAAATTAATAATGGGAACAGGGGGAAGAGATAACAGACCAATAAAATTTCCTAGTGTAACTTATTTGTTTCCCTTCTGTTCATTCAAGAATTTAAGCATCCTGACACATATCTTCCTAGATGGAGCCCAAAAAAATGTTGGAAGACATATATATAAGAGAGCTTGCAACAGGCATTGCGTGTTTAGACGATAGGTATTCATAAAGCTTGTGATGGGAAGAAAGCTCAAAATTTGTCTTCTGTTGATATCCATAAGGTCAATCAAAACAGTCAAGACCTGAGGCCCCCTTTGTTGGATGTGGAATCTGTTGGATAAGGTAATTTCCACTTGTTTAACACACACAAATAAAAATAGTCAAGGGTGAAAGATGTCAGTCATATAATCTTTTGGATAAGGTACTTCTCAATTACATTTTTCTGACAAATAAATATGTCAGTCCAATAATCTGAAACAAAGTTGGTTAGAAAATGGTGAAAGATCACAAGTGAGCAACTTTTATCGTAGTTTGAGACTTGAGAGAGTGGGTTTTACAACAAATTGTGCATTCCCTGTTTCAGTTAAAGAGTAAATTCAATTTAGAGTAGCAGGAGTTTCAGGCATAGTGATGCCTTTTCCCTTTCTTATATATTGTGGTTATGGGATCATTGAGCAAGATGTTTACAGAAGAGAGGAGTTAGGCATGCTGCGCACTCAAGGTTCAAGCTGATTATGTTTTGACAGCGATCTACTGTGTGCTAGAGCATCTACTGTGATAAGATATGTCAGTACAATAGTAAGTTTAAGTTAATATATCAAAGTACAAGCTCCTGTTTGTGAGGTGTAAGTGATTGATTATCAAGCAACTATGTTAGGATGTCGAACCAGCTCCAAGCTCTAGATAAAGTCTCACTTTGGCTCCACACAAGAACCAAATCCCTCAACACATCTTATACGGTATTGCAAGGCGGGAAAAGACAGTACCATTTGATGTAATATCTTCATGAGAGTAAGCTTTTGGAGAACATGCTCTTTTTAAGTGTACACAGGGGAATTACCCTTCATTAAGACCCTTTAATCTTCACTCTCTTCACCAACCAGCTAATATGATCAACAAATCCCTAGGTTTCTATCACTTACGAAGATTACTTGGAAAGTTGCAGGGATTTAATCTATTTACCCCTTGCAACTAAAGGGGAGTATGTTTAGGATACTTTAGCTTCATGGACGAAACAGTTGAGTGACTCGAGGACAAAACTGCATGGTGACTCAAGGACAAAATAGTTCAGTCAATCAAAGCTGTAAGCAGTGAGTTGATCTTTTGATTTATGTTATAACACGTACTCCCTCCGTCCAATTACAAAAGGCACAAAATGGGTTTTGTACAAAAATTAAGGAAAGTATATAGTGGAGTAAGTGTTGTGAGTATAAAAAGTGAGGTAGGAGAGAGAAAGTGGGGTTGGGAATAGTAAGTGGATAGATGATGTGAGTATGACAAGTGGATCCCGTGAATAAATAAGTATTAAAAACTTTCCTTTTTTGGGTTTGTGTCTTTTGTAATGAGACGGAGGGAGTATGTCTATTGATATAATATATAATGCTCTCCTGTCCCCAAATGAGTGCCCATTTTCTAAACATTTTGTTACAAAATGAGTGGCAATCTCATAATTAAGTTACTCATGTCCCAAAACATTAGTCTATTTTTTCAAAGAAGTATGTTAAAAAATGAGTCTCAATTTTCTAATGAAGTTACTAATTCCCTTTTGGCCACTACTATGTTTCAGTGTGCTCTTGCACATGCTACAAGGACAAGGTGGAATCCAAAGGTAATTATAAAATATGTTACTAAAATGCCTTAGAGCTCAACTTCCTTAATTCTCATGAAAAGTAAGATATGGAGATTCATTTTGAACAAAGGTAGTTCATAATACACCTTGACTTAATATCACTTCCCAATGTTCCCTTACAATGTCATAATGTGGACATTAAGCACTACGTATATGTGCTTCTAAAACTAGCAAGTGTACATCCTTGATCTCCTTGAAAACTCAAAACCGGACAATCATTTTGAGACAATCAGTACTTTACATGGTGCTCTCACAAAAAAATCAGCCTGAAACTTTTGCACTTCCTGGGTGAGGATGTGAAAGGAAATAAATAACAATCACGTCGATCTCTATAAATCATGCTCTTAAGGAAGGATCATTGCACAAAGCTCCCAGCTGCGGCCACCATCTAGGAGCATCTAGTTAACCTACAGATAGGGAGGTTGTTTCATAGTTCAAAGCCGTGGATGGTGATCCTACTTGAAAGTACAAATAATGAAAGATTTATTATCATTCATAACATGGGGAGTTCAAAGCAACTACATGGTGTAAGATGGTAGAAGACTTGGTTGCCATAATAAATAGATTATAGAATCATATAGTTAATTGAATCTATTGAGGAATTCATTTCATTATATCTTGTCATTGGCACGAGACCTACTACTCATTTAGAAATTGCCAGCTTGTACATGTCATCTTTATTCTTCATACTGTATGTCTATATTTTTACCAAAAATGGACGACGAGATTAGACATGTGAAGAGGAAGTATTAACCGGAGAAAATGTGCCTTCATCCAGAACATTTCCTGGTGCCTCCTTTAAACATTTTACAGTTGGGCTTCGATACAGGTGTGCTATTTCTAAGTATAACAACCTTTTCAACAGAGTTAGCAATATCAACCTACACTGAAGATCTCAACGTATCTAGATTCGATCTTGAAAGGAAATTCTACACATAGCATAGCACAAAAATCCAAGATTCATGAACAAAATAAGTCCTAATTTGCAACTGCAGCTGGCATTTATAAAGCATCTCCAAAGTTGGTTAAGAAAGCTCAAACATTCAAAGAATAAGATTACAAATGATAAACATAAGCCAAATCAGTAAAAAACAAAAAGGGGAAACCCAGTCCGACCAAAATAGGTTTCACTGAAATCAAACTATAGAAATCAACTGCTTAATACACATTTCCCAGCGATAAAAAAATGTAGGGGAAATATTGGGTTTGTAGGGGAAATATAGGGTCTTGATCTTGATACTGAGGCCGGATATGTGATTGAATCGTGTATAATCCACTTTCCGAATAAAGTATTTCGACCCTTAATGCCTGGGTTACACAAAATCTTTATTGGGATAAGACAATCACTCAATTTGTTTCTAGGCAAAGAGAACAAATCTAAAACTTGAGAATTGTTTTGCTTTCGTTATTGTTGTAATTCACTTGTATGTTGTGTGTGTTACAAATGAGATCAAACATCTGTATTTAAACAGATGGAGAGGTATCAGTAAAAGGGTATAACCAAAAGACACGACTTTAGCCAAGCGATGTGTCTTTTCAGTTTGGGCCTTTGTTCAGGAACTGCTCGGCCGAGTCAAGGGACTCGCTCGGCCGAGCAAAGATGTCCAAGACAATTTGCTCAACTGCACGGCCGTGTCCTTTTGAACTGCACGGCCGTGTTGTTCATACTGCTCGGCCGAGCAAGGCATATGCCTCGGCCGAGCAAGGCTGTCCAGAAACTTGGACAATCTGCCATGCTCTGCTCGGCCGAGTCAAGGACTCTGCTCGGCCGAGCACATCAGCAAATTGTGCTACCCTTTAACTTTTACTTCTTTATCAAGGTTGACTTCGTTTTAGCTCAAACGAGTGTGTACTCCACACTTTCCCTTACTCGTATCCGAGTCTAATACGAATCACATTGATCTCTTAGTAAATCACCATTACAATAAAATAAGTTGATGATACTAAAATCACCAAGAAATCCCTCCATTTTAGTGTAATCCTTTGATTTACTAAACTTTATAAATAACGAAACAAACGAATGCATAAATGAAAATGTCTTGCGATTGAATTTTCATCTTAATATAATACACATTTCAAATACTCGAGAATCGGGATGTCCTAACGATTGAACCCGTCAACTCATATAAATACCTGAAGATACTATACACATAAGTTCAGTACAATTCTCTTTGTTTAACCTTGACACTATTACAAGCCATGTGTCCATATCCAATAGTGAACATATAGGAAGCCAAGTCCTAGCTTCTTGAAGCGGCAAAACTTCATGTCCACATAGGTAGTTCCTTTAATCTTGCACTTGCTTTTGCAATTTTTCAAAGGAACTATTAAGAAGATATTCTTCAACATAACCTTTACTTGCAGGTCTGAACACATACCTTGGGAAAGATAATAACATGTGTTCCAATCTCCAACTGCGAGCTTTCCACATTGAATTCAAGCTTCTAACGTTGTATTAGAAGGGAATTGGGTATCTCACAATTAGAGGATTAAATGGACTTTAATCCCATTCCCATTGCAGACTTATTTACGAGTCTCTCGGCTAACCCCTTCGTCAGTGGTCGGCCAAATTTTGTTGCGACCGAACAAACTCAACGATATCACACCATTCATGATTAACTCTCGAATCATACTATGTCTGACACCCAAGTGTCTAGACTTGCCATTATAAATACGACTATAGGCCCTAGCGAGGTGGCAGCACTATCACAATGAATAGGACATTGGTGATATCGGTTTTGGCCATAATGGAATATCATATATCAAGTTCGAAGCCACTCCGCTTCTTTTCCAGCAGCGCCAACTCTGAGCTTCGGATTCCATTGTAGAATGTGTAATACATGTATGCGCTTTTTGGAAGCCCAAGAAATGGCACCTCCTCCAAGCAAGAACACGCTCAACCACTAGTAGAAAATGAATCTTCTTGGTTGATCCAACTAAGCATCTGTGTAACCTTCTAATATAGAAGGATGTCCACTATAACACGAACCATAGTCCATAGTACCTTTTAAGTACTTGAACACCCTTGTTATAGCATGCCGATGCTGTCTACTAGGATTACTAGTAAACACTCGCTCAATCGTCCAACCTGCATAAGCAATATCGGGTCGAGTGCCCGTCATAGCATACATCAAAGCGCATGGCTTTTGAGTATTCGGCGTGGCAGGTTTACCGGTGTTTGATACAAGTTTCTCAGTAGGATCCATGGGAGTACTAACTTTAGAACAATTATCACAATTAAACCTCTTGAGAATTTTCTCAATATAATGAGATTGTGAAATTGCAATTCCCTTGTTCATCCGTTTAATCTTTATACCAAGAATTACGTCGGCTTCTCCCATGTCCTTCATAGAAAATTTTGATGACAAAAACTTCTTAGTTTTATCAACTACATTTTGGTCTGTGCCAAAAATCAACATGTCATCAACATATAGGCAGATGATTACACCTTTACCGGATTCATTAAATCTGCTATATACACATTTGTCGGACTGATTTAATACAAAACCATTCGACAAAACAACCTCATCAAACTTTTGATGCCACTGCTTAGGTGCTTGCTTGACCCGTATAATGACTTAATTAACTTACATACCTTATGCTCGTTACACGGCATAACAAATCCTTCTGGTTGTTTCATATACACTTCTTCTTCCAAATCACCATTTAAAAATGCTGTTTTGACATCCATTTGATGGATCAATAGATTCTGAATAGCTGCCAAAGCTATCAGTAATCTAATGGTAGTGATACGAGCAACCGGTACATAGTTATCGAAGTAATCGATCCCTTCCTTTTGTCTAAAGCCTTGGATTACCAATCGAGCTTTAAACTTGTCAATTGTTCCATCGACTTTCATCTTCTTTTTGAAGATCCATTTGCGCCCCAAAGGTTTACGGCACGGTGGTAAATCGGGCAAGACCCATGTATTATTTTCCACAATAGAACCAATCTCATCATCGATGGCTTCTTTCCAAAAACCAGCGTCTCGAGATTTTATTGCTTCATCATAGGTTCTTGGATCCTCCTCTATACTATAACAGTAAGAGTATTGAGATTCAATTTGATCTCTTGATCCCATAACTAAATATAGTTGAAAATCAGAACCATATGATTTAGCTTTCCTTACTCTTTTGCTTTTACGAGGTTCGGGTATCTCATTTGGTGTCTCAACCGAATGATCATTCATCTTCAACCCATGTTGTGTATATTGTCCAAGGATTCTAAGGAGTTCATTGAATTGTTCCATGACAGTTCTTGAATCGACCATCTTGTAATTATTAAAATTACTTACAAGGAACTTCTTACTAGAAGCATCCTCTGCCATGTACTTGGATTCAAGAGAATCCCATAACTCTTTAGCAGATTCCTCATTTTGATAGATGTCAAAGAGAATCGAGGCATACCGTTTAATATGTGTCCTCTGCGAGATGTAGTCATCGTTTTCCCACTTTGATCTACGTCGATTGCCTCCAGTTGTCATCTTGAAACAATTACGGAATAGGGGTAGATAGAACATACACCACTTTTAACATTGTTAAAAGGAAGTGCATCTTCTTACGCAGCCAAGGAAATCTTGTCCTTCAAATTTGTCTAGCTTTCCAAACTTAGTCGTCGTCTCCTTGATGTACTTCCACCAGCCATGAGTATCACCAAATACTTTATTCGTTTGTAGGGGAAATATTGGGTCTTGAACTTGATACTGAGGCCGGATATGTGATTGAATCGTGTATAATCCACTTTCCGAATAAAGTATTTCGACCCTTAATGCTTGGGTTACACAAAATCTTTATTGGGATAAGACAATCACTCAATTTGTTTCTAGGCAAAGAGAACAAATCTAAAACTTGAGAATTGTTTTGCTTTCGTTATTGTTGTAATTCACTTGTATGTTGTGTGTGTTACAAATGAGATCAAACATCTGTATTTAAACAGATGGAGAGGTATCAGTAAAAGGGTATAACCAAAAGACACGACTTTAGCCAAGCGATGTGTCTTTTCAGTTTGAACTGGCACCTGTTCAGGAACTGCTCGGCCGAGTCAAGGGACTCGCTCGGCCGAGCAAAGATGTCCAAGACAATTTGCTCAACTGCACGGCCGTGTCCTTTTGAACTGCACGGCCGTGTTGTTATCTTAACTCGGCCGAGCATATGCCTCGGCCGAGCAAGGTTGTCCAGAAACTTGGACAATCTGCCATGCTCTGCTCGGCCGAGTCAAGGACTCTGCTCGGCCGAGCACATCAGCAAATTGTGCTACCCTTTAACTTTTACTTCTTTATCAAGGTTGACTTCGTTTTAGCTCAAACGAGTGTGTACTCCACACTTTCCCTTACTCGTATCCGAGTCTAATACGAATCACATTGATCTCTTAGTAAATCACCATTACAATAAAATAAGTTGATGATACTAAAATCACCAACAAAAAAGGCACAAATCGCAGTTGAATTTCAGTTCAACGGAGTTTCCAAGCAATTAACTATACCAGACAGAGTCAAATCAACTCCAAGATTAACAATACCGATGTTGTTCATTTCTTTCACATTACGAATTTCATTATAACTAACAGAGAACGCCATCAATTTGATCAAAGATCATAAAATCAAACAATTGAGAAAATTGGGAGGAGTCGAGTACCCGTTTTTCGATGTTGAAAGGGGTTTGAGAAGCATCTGTGGGGAGTTGCTGAGACTGAAGAAGCATACGCTTCTTGAGAAGATTATCCTCCCGCTTGTTCTTCCTGATCTCAACCAGATTGTCTTCTCTCCTCCGCCTAGCCTCATCTGCATCCACCCCTGTTTTGTATGATTTCTTCCTCAAATCCGTCCGCGAGCCTGGCCGCAGCGACATTTTCAGGGCCGAATCAGTTCTTGCGTGGGTTGAATTGTGGAAGCGCCTAGCAAGTGATTGAAGAAATGCCGAGGAGACAAAGTAGAGTTGTTGGAAAGAGATTGAAGAGGTAGGGGAGAGTACAGAGTGGGCACGAAAGAAAATTGCGGAAAAGCGGGGTCGGCTAATCTTCGGAGTTGGCTTCAATTAACTTGTTCCTTGAGTTACGTTTGGTTACACTTACACGTCATTCTCGAGGTCATTTTCGTCTTTCTGTACTCTTTGGATGACCTGCAGTTAAAGTTAACTATTGATTGTTCTATACCGCATAGATCACCTTATGAGGATGTTTTAAGTATAATCACGGAATGACTAGTAGGTAACCCGTGCTTTGCACGGGAATTCGCATGGGAAACTAATTTGTTAATATCATGATTTATTTTTTATAATATAAATATATTATAAATGAATCAAAATATTAACATTTATAAAGCTAGAAAAATTGTGTTTAATTTTAATAACTTTGTTGCACATAAGTTTAATAGGAATTGCATTGTGACTAACAATGTAGCAATTTTTGCTATTTTATTTTTGATGTTCATACTTTATGTCATTTATTTTTTATGTCATAATTTATGTCAGTATGCAACATTTTTTATGGACGTTAACAAAGTGAATGAAAAAACTAACGACCTATTTCTTTTCAAATTACAACATTTTAAATACAATGTATAGGGTTCCAACCCTTAACCTTCCCGAGAAAAGTACGTCTTTAAGCTAAATGCTCATTGGCATTATTAACGACCTACTTTGATATATATATATATATATATATATATATATATATATATATATATATATATATATATATATATATATATATATATATATATATATATATATATATATATATATATACTCCCTCAGATCCGGAACTTGGTTCTGAAACCTTTGTTTTACCTTTGGTTTTAAGGAGAGAGTATTATATTGAAAGTGTTGTGAGTGTGAAAATAAAATAGGAGAGAGAATGAGTGGAGGGAATAGTAAATTATAATGGTGTTGTGAGTATTAAAATGATGTAGGAGAGAAAATGAGTGGAGGGAATAGTAAAGATTTCTTTCCATTCTAGATAAGTTTTAAATGTGTGAAGTAAGTTTTGGGACGCCCCAAAAGAGAAAGTGTGAAGATTGTTAGGGACGGAGGGAGTATATATATATATATATAGTAACTATTATGATTAACTAATATTATTAATAGTAATAGTTAACATATATTGTAACTATAATGTGGGCATCAGGCCGGAACGACACGTGCCCGAGTTGGAGAGGCCCCGAACTAAGATAGACCACGAAATTTTAAAACTTTTGACTTAACTTGAAAATAAACTAAACTTTAACACTACTATTCAAGATTTAACATGAATCATCTCCTTGAAGGAACAACGCATAAGCTTGACTTTGCAACCATACTTAAAAAAGATGCCTGACGATTTAAGTTACAAAAGATCCCAAATAAATCTTTACAAAAGGTTTTATATAAACAAACTCCAACAAAGGAGTAACACGAAATACAACCATACAATCCATCTAAGACATAACGCATTGCCAGCTGACCAAAGACACATACTGACTCCTCCCAGTCCTCCATTTGGTGGGTCCTCTGTCTCGATCGATCTAAAACATTAAAGGGAGAAGGGTGAGAATAAATCTCAATAAGCTATTATGAATGCAACAATATGCCAAGTAAGATGCAACACGTAACAAGGTACATCTCGCACATTGGTAAAAGCAGTAAACACCTTCTACATTACCTTTGTTTACTGTTTAAATGCGAATCATAAGTCGTATCACGGCGGGAGAAAAACTCCACTCATTCTGTGAATGTATTTTCACCAGAACCAATATTATATAACGGAGAGAGCTATTGACATAACTCCTCTCTTGTGAACTGCTTAGGCATATTCACGTCTTATAAAACCCATTTTTCAGGGAAGATATAAGACACCAGCATTTCTATGAACTGACTGCACATATCCATAGAAGTTGAACCCCATTATGTGGCCACAGAAGGGGAAAGGCCACATGTATAATGTAATCCAAGCACCTTATGGAACAATTTCTCATAAGTGATCGTATTACATTATACCCCCTAACATCAGCTGATTAACACATTTTCATGCACATGATAGTTACTTGAAAATAAATCCACCAAAGGGATAACAAAATATAAACATGGCATTCATACTAATGTTTAAATAAATGCAATAATGCAACAATCCATTTCATACACTAATGGAATCATAACCATGGAAATGAACTCAAGTAAGGCTACAATGTATAACAAACAAGTCATACATATTCAATACCTGGCAGGTTAATAACCTCTGAAGGTTCAAGTGCACATTACCAAGTTGGAGTCACTTTGGTTAAGTTACAAATCAAGGCTATCAAGCATTTTCCGAACAATATTTAAAGTACTTCCACTATTCCATTTTAACCAAGTAAACACCATTATGAAGCTAAAGTATTCTACTTTAATCTAAGTTAAAGATGGTTCACTTTGGTTCTAGGTTGAATAGGTTTACAAGGCTTGAAAGATGCTTCAGAACTGCAGTGCAGGGCACGACTCGTACCCCAGGGCACGACTCGTGCCCCTTTGATACTCCACCAGAATCACTCGTCCCCCAAAAGGCACGACTTAGGCAAAACCCCAGGGGATGACTCGTGCCCGACTCGTGCCACAGAGCACGAGTCGTGCCCTCTGTCCAGAATTCAGAACAGAATTTCAACAACCTCAGTAACCAACCTAAGTTGACCCAAACTAAGTTTTCTCTGTTTCAAAGTGCCCAAAATCAATACCCATATCAGTAATACAACTCCCAAACATTTCCATACCCTTTTCAAACTACTCCAACACCAAACAACATCATTTTAGTACCAAATTATATATTAATTTGCCATGTAACCATTTATATCAAAGCATTAACGTCATAACATGAATATTAACCCATTTTCTTGCTATTTCAACAACCAAACCATATTCATTTCAATTCCACTTTTCAAAAACCATACTTACTAATTAAAAGTGTTCTGATGAATTAAAATGGTTCCAAATACATTTTACACCTACTAAAAGGTTTCCTAATGGTCATACAATTAGGCTATTACACCATTTAGACTTATTTCAACCCAATTATCCCCCCTTTACTTCCATTAACCACAAAACAATGACTTAGGTCATTATACTAAAATTTCCACTTCAAGAATTTACTCCTAAATACAAAACTACTTATATAAAACATCATAATCAAGCTTAAACAATCCGTGCACAATTATTGGAAAGAAAATCATAATAACTTACTTGAATGGTGAAAAAACGGAATAATTTATTGACTGGCTCTAAACGATCCCCTCGGCCACACGAACCCGAATCCGCAAACAGAATTGAAAACGGAGAAGTATCGAAGTCTCTAGAATTTTTGAAAGAAGTAGTAAAGGGTTTGGTTTTCCATGGCTTAAACAGAGGAAGAGCTGAAGGTTATATAAAATGAGGCTTTCCAAGGAAGAAGAATGAGGATATATATTACAACATTTACACTCTAGCTCCTCTAACCTTTGCACTAACTACTACTAACACCTTAACTTCCAAACTTAACACTTAAGCACCTCACAACTTTTCCAACCTTTTATTTAATTTCCCCAATATTATAATTTTACTACAACAGTTAATATTTATTTCATTTTAGCAATACACTATTAAAATTTATTTATTCACATCCTAACATCATTTAAGTTATCAATATATATAACTAACACATAAAGCCACCAAGTAGCATAAAATACAAAATTGAGATACTACAATCCCAATCCCACGTGCTCAACATGTGCTAAAATGGTGCCTAGAATTAGGGTCGTAACATATAATACTATTACTTAACCTATATAGTAAATTAATACTATTTATAATAATAGTTAGCATATATAGTAACTATTATAATTAACTAATACTATTAATAGTAATAGTTAACATATATAGTAACTATTATAGTTAACTAAAAACAATTAATAGTAATAGTTAACATACATAGTAACTATTATAGTTAACTAATACTATTAATAGTAATAGTTAACTTATAAAGTAACTATTATAGTTAACTAATACTATTAATAGTAATAGTTAACTTATAAAGTAACTATTATAGTTAACTAATACTATTAATAGTAATAGTTAACTTATATAGTAACTATTATAGTTAACTAATACTATTAATAGTAATAGTTAACTTATATAGTAACTATTATAGGTAACTAATACTATTAATAGTAATAGTTAACTTATATAGTAACTATTATAGTTAACTAATACAATTAATAGTAATAGTTAACATATATAGTAACTATTATAGTTAACTAATACAATTAATAGTAATAGTTAACCTATATAATAACTATTAGTATTAACTAACAGTATTAGCTAATAAGGAGAATACCAAAAGTCATATAGATTTTGGGATAGTGATGACGTGGCTTCTCCAAAATCAAGAGTTTGCCTAAACTTGTCCACGTGGCGAAGTCATAACCCTCCTCACCAACTTTAATATATATATATATATATATATATATATATATATATATATATATATATATATATATATATATATATATATATATATAGATTTGAGCTTTGAAAATGTAGAAACTTAAAAATTTGTTGGAACAGATTTGTTGTTTTTGTAGTTTTATTCAACTCAAATCAGAAACTTAAAAATTTGTTGGAACAGATTTGTTGTTACATTTGAAAATTCAGTTATTTTTCAAATAAATGTCTCATTTAAAAGTTCACATTTCCTTAAATGGAAATGAAATTCATTATACTCACAACACTTACATATTTACTCTCATTTTTCTCTACTATCCAACTATCTACATTAATAACACTCACATTTGTCCTTAATTTTTGTGTCTAATCCAAATGATAAACCTCCAAATGGGACGGAGGAGGTAATGTTCGGATACTAGTGATTCAAACAAAAAAAAAAAACTATGAATTATCCTTATACGAAAATTATTGGGGTCTGTCACATCGCTTCAAAATAATATATTGTCACAATTTATTAATATTATATTACGTAACTAACGATCATTCACAATCAATTAATTTCTAGTTAGTCTCTAATTAAGGGGAAATATGACAATAATTGCCAAAAACAAATGTCAATATTGTATATGTGGATCATGTTATGTTATTATGGTACACTCTCTTCTTTTTCACATCTTCTCCCCTCACCCCTCATTTTTTTTCTTTACCCCTTCCCCTCAATTTCCACTTTCTTATCATTCTTTGAATCCACCAACTATTCTTAGGGGGCGTTTGGTTGGTGGTAAAGTGGGGGAATGGAATGCCCAATTCCATTCCCCCAAATCCTTTGGCCTGTTTGGTTGAAGAATTTTTAAAATTTTCATTCCAACGGAATGACTAATTCCCTTCATGGAAGGAATTTGCCATTCATTCCATATATGGGAGGAATGGCCAATTCCTTCAGGAATGAAAAAAAAAAAAAATTGACCAAAATACCCCCAAACACAAACCACCCCTACCCCCTACCCACCCCCACCCAGCCCCTGCCCTACCCCACCCCACCCCCACGAAATTTTTTTCCCTGCCTACCCTTCCTCCAGCCCAGTCCTGCCCTACCCCCCACCCCCACCCCCCCCCCACCCCCACAAATTTTTTTCCCCTACCTACCCCTCCCCCCATCCAGCCCTGCCCTACCCCCCCACCCCCACGGAAAAAAAAAATTTCCCTACCTACCCCCTACCTACCCCCCCCCAACCCCGCCCCCCACCCCACGAAAAAAAATATTTTTTACTCATTTTGCATACCCCCCACCCCCCTCTCTCCCAAAAATTTTTTTTTTTTAAAAAAAAGGGTAAATTGGACATTTTATATGCTTTCATTCCATTCCTATAATTTGTATTTTCAAATCAAACATGATTTGCCAAGAAATTGAATGACAATTTCATTCCATTCCGTGCCAATCAAACGGAGGGGTTTGACCAGTTTTTTTCCATTCCAATTCCTTAAGAAATTCAATTTCATTGACCATTTCATTCCTTCACTTTTTTTCCACCGAACCAAACGGCCCCTTACTCCCCAACTGCTATTACTCCACTCCACTCCAGCTCCAGTTCTCGTTCTCTTAGATCTAGCTACGGTGATAGGTAAACAAAGTTAACTCGTTGTTATTCTACCACCCCATTCGTCGCCCCACCATTTCCACCCTTTCTATCTATTTAGATGTAGTTGTAAAATCGGAAACAAAGATATGTTTTGCTCTTTCGATCGATACGTGTTTGTAGAATTTGAATGTATTTTAATTTTGTTTGAAGGTTGTTCGTGATGGTGATGATGGAGGATTTGGTGTTGGTGAGAAGGAGATAAATAAGAAGTCAGTTAATATCTTTAAAAAAATCACTTTTTATGAAACTATATAAATAAAATTGCTCTTTCATTAATAGACACATGAGAATTTTCGTTAAATTTATAACAATATCATCATATTTTAACGGTCATTTGTGGTAGGTGGAGATGTGTGAAAATTTCGAAGTTATGTGGGTCTTCTAGACACATTTTAGTTGAGGGTGAAAAGTAAGATTAAGTGAATACTTTGAAGATGAAAATGTTTTTTTTACCCGTTTACCGTAAACATTGTTGGGTATGCTGGACAATACACTACTAAAAATTATGTTATATTTGATTGATACCATCAACTTGGTTATTTTATTTAGGGAGAGTGACCGGAAAGTTCTAAAAAAGTATCATAATGCCCGAGAAGTTCCTTCACCATGTTGTATTATAGATGTAGTATTATATTCACATATGAGTGAATATAATAATATTGCATGCAGTATTATATATTACTGCATAAGAACTTCCAGGTCATTTCGATTTAATAAGGAACTTGAGGGGAAGTGATTTGTTTCAAAAGGAACTTCCAGGTCAAAATCCCTTTTATTTACTTTAGAACCCTATGTAAGAATTATTTATACTTCAATTCTTAGATAATCCATTTTATAAAATAGGCTATGTAATAGGATTTTCACCATTTGTTTTGAGGAGCTCTCTGTTGGGTCAAGAAAAATTATAGCGCACCTTACAGCGGTGGAGCTCCCTTCTCAGTGTCTTGAGCGCCCCAAAGGTTCTTGTGAGCGCCCCTAGCTCATTCTTGAGCGCCAACTTGAGAACCATTATAAGTGTTCTCTATAAAGCTCAAGATTCAAACACTCCCAATAGTTCAACTCTCAGACTTAGAAGATTTCTAAAGATATGAAGATCAACAACCTTGGAATCATAAGGATCATCTTATATGTAGACACATGTCACAAGACAACTCTTATCATTATCCAAATGCTTTGTGTCTAACGGCTATATTGGACACATGCTCCAATCAACACTTAACAGCACATTGTCCTTAGAGATTATCCACAAAGATCTCAAACGTCTAGTTTTTGAAGCTCACTATTTACCCCATAACTTCTGTTGTATATGACTCGGCTGTGGGTAAGGAATCAGTAGGTTAGGCACACCAAAAAATTTTATCTTTAAGGTATTTAATTCGTCTCACTATGGTGTAATGGTGTCAATGAATTTCACCTCCAGGATACAAAACCTGCGCAGTACTCTTATTTAAAGTTACACTCCTTTGAATAACTAGGAAACAATTATCGAAGCTTTAACTGTTTGACTCGAAGAATATATTTGTTAAGAAGAAAGACTCATGAAGTAATAAAAATCAGTTTTCAGTTCAGAGGAGTTCAGCCCTATTTATAGATTTGGTGTTGTTTGTCTTGAACAGACACAACTTAAACCGAACAGTCACACCTTTAAAACATTTGCACGGCCGAGTCTTATTCAGATGCACGGCCGCACCAAAATTCTTTGCATGGCCGGGTCACCAATATTGGCCCGGCCGCTCCATACTTGCACGGGGCGCTCTTTGCCTTGCACGGTCGATCCTGTGTGCCTCTCTGAACAGTCATACTCTTAGCAAATGTCCATTCAAAAAATCACAACCCAAAACGTTTAAACCAGTTTACTTCCTCCCGCCTAATACCCGCTTCGGTATTAAGATTTAATTAATATTTACATTAATTAATTTATATTTTTATTTATTTCTTATATATATATATATATATATATATATATATATATATATATATATATATATATATATATATATATATATATATATATATATATATAATACTCAAAACTTTTAAGCTATACTTGACATTTTCCCATAATAGAGGAAGCAAGCTCATAGGAACTCTTCAAACTTGGCTATTATATAACAAGTTTAGCTCCATAAGTTTTATTAGTAATCCCATGTGGGATAAAGAAGACACAAGAAGACCAGAAATGAAAATGAGACTTTTATACCATGAATGAAAGGTTGCCATACAAACTCAATAAGGGAGATGACCAAGTATTATATGTGAATACTACTACATATAACAATCCCCCACTTATTTACATATAATACACAAAACAATTTCAAATTTCTTTACATAATGAATACCCATTAAGTGGACGAGCCTTAAACTTTATGGTTGAATGTGAAACCTTTAGGGAGACATATTCTCGTCATGTATGATTTCATGTTCCTTTTGGTCTTGGCATCACCTTTTAGTTGGGCCTTGTGCTTAATCCTGGTGTTCACAAGTACTCAAGGAATTTTACCGGAGTAATCCATAAGAAGCGGCCTCTCACTTCTTTACTTGTATAGGTAGACTTATCGAGAATGTCCACAACGCATTCTACGAAAGCTGTAAGTCTATTAAGAATTTTGAATCCATCCTAATATTGTTGTGGTATTGAAAGTGCATAGGTCAGATATGAAACTTTCAAATAGTGACACCCCCACTATTTTTAAGTTATGCACTCGAAATGTATCCAAGTTTCCATTTCACCAATGTCTAATATTGAATTTCCTTTTAACTTTAAAGATAAGGTGACAAATCTTTGACTTGTACCTTAAGATAAAGTTGGTTTCAATTAAGACATTGTTTCGACCAGTAACAGTCCCATATCTCTCATGAGCTTTGTAATTTTATCCCCTGATAAAGATTTTGTTAGTGGACCAACTAACATCTGATTTGTAGGAAGATACTCAAGTGCTATCTTTCCCTTTTTAACCATATCTCTAATATGATTATATCTCATAGCAATGTGTTTGCTATGATTTGATATTCTCTCATTCTTTGTATTGAATATGGCAGCTTGATTATCACAATACAAAGTTGTGGCTCCTTTCTTAGAATCAATAAATGGTATGGTTCTTAGAAATCTTCTAAACCATATTAAATCTTTACTAGCCATTGACATGGCTATGTACTCAGATTCCATAGAAGACAAAGCAACACATGTTTGTCTTTTTGAAGGCCAAGCAACTATGGCTCCTCCAATGGCAAATAACCAATCACTCATTGATTTGGAGTTGGTTACATCTGATGCCCAATTTGCATCACTATAACATTCAAGTATAGGTGAATTACACTTGTAATGTAAGCCATAGTTTATTGTGAATTTTAAGTACCTTAGTACTTTTTTTAGTTCCGTCCAATGTTCTTCACTTGGATTACTTATAAATCTACTAAGTATGCCAATTAAGAATGTTGTATGTAAATATCTTCATCTAAATCTCCATTTAAGAATGTTGTTTTAACATCCATTTGATGAACCTCTAGTTCATAGACGGATGCTATAGCAAACATAGTTCTAATTGATGTAAATTTAATGACCGGTGAAAATGTTTCGAAATAGTCAATTTCTTCTTTTTGACTATAACCTTTGGCTACTAATCTTGCCTTGTACTTATCAATAGTACCATCAATTTTGAGTTTCTTTTTCAAAATCCACTTGCAACCTATAGGTTCAGTATTAGGAGGAGGATTGACTAGAGTCCATGTTTCATTATCAAGTATAGATTTGATTTCATCATCCATGTCACTTTTTCACAAGTCTGAATCAGACATAGACATAGCTTCTTGAAAAGTTTTAGGATCCTCTTCTAACATATATGTAAACATGCCAGGACGAAGATTCTTTTCAATTCTTTGTCTTTTGCTTCTCCTTAACTCAACTATTTCATCATTTTCATTGTTGTCTAAATTTTCATCATTAGCGATGGCATCACCATTATCATGTGAACTTGATGCATTTTCTACTTCAAGTTCTTTTGACAATTCATGGTTTATATCTACCTTGTCTACACTTTTTATGTTTAAATGTTAATAAAAAATAGCATGCGTAGCTTCAAACACACGATTGTCATTAATTCTCATAAATCTATATGATTTGCTTATTGAGGAATAGCCAATAAATATAAATTTCACAGCTTTGCTCCCAAGTTTATTTCTTTTCAAAGTTGCATCTAAAATATATGCAATACAACCACATACCTTTAAATGTGAAATATTAGGCTTACGCCTATTAAATAATCCGTACGGAGTTTTCATATGTTTATTCACAATTCTGTTACAAATGTAAACATAACTTAATAATACCTCTCCCCAATAGCTCATTGGTAATTTTGAATGTATAATCATGGCACTAAACATCTTCATTAAGGATCGATTTTTCCTCTCGGCTACTCCATTTTGTGGTGGAGTATTAGGTGCTGAAGATTCCCTAACAATTCCATTTTGTTGACAAAATGAAATCATCTCGTTTGGGAAATATTCACCACCTCTATCCGATCTTAATCGTTTTATCCTAAGATTGGTTTGATTTTCAACTTCGGCTTTGAAGATTTTAAACTTGTCAAAAGCTTCATCTTTTATTCTAAGTAAATACACATATGCAAACTTAGAAAAATCATCAATGAACGTAATAAAATAACGTTTTCCACCTCTAGTCAAAGCTCTTTGTTGTCACAAATATCGGTATGAATTAACTCAAGTAACCTAGTTGATCTTACTACACTTTTATAAGATGTTTTAGTCAACTTAGATTGAGCGCAACATTCACAATTATTCATAGAATAAATAGTCAAAGATTTAGGAATATACTCATATTTAATCATACGATTCATTGCATTCATACCAATATGTCCTAATCTAGAATGCCAAAAATCATATTTTTCAACATTAAAATTAGAATCAACAAAGTAAGCAGAACTGGAAATTTTATTATCAATGCTCAATAAATGCATTTGGTCTTTAATGTAGCCCTTTTCAACAAATGTCCCATTTTTAGTGATATTCACTTGTTAGGCTCGGAAGGTTACCTTAAAGCCATTTTTGTCCAATTTAGGGACGGATACAAGATTCTTCCCCATAAAGGGAATATGATACACATTTTTCAAAGTAAGAGTCTTTCCCGAAGTGAGGGGGGGAATAATGGTCCCTATGCCCAAGGCCTCGCTTGTAGAAGCATTTCCCATATAAACAGCTTTCGGCTCTTTCACTTCTTCATATGTTTTGAACAAGCTTCGATTTGGAGTTACATGACATATAGCCCCTGAATCAATCCACCAATCTGAATCGACATTGTTTACTAGACAGATTTTGAAAAGCATGCTAATAAAGTTGCTCTCAACTATATTTGCTTGTTCATTTTTCTGTTGCCCTTTGTGATAATAGCAGTCCTTAGCCAAATGATTTTTTTCCACAAACATAACAAGGACCCTTCAGCTTCTTCTTAGCTTTACCCTTTCCATCATTTTAAAGTTGTTTTTTCGTTTGAATTTTCCTTGGTTTCCCTTGGAAGTTCCGGCAACATTTTTATTTTCCACATAGTTTACACCATCAATCTTCTCAGAAATTGAGCCATCACGTTTGAGACTTTCAGTCTCAATTCGGATGCCTTGAAGAAGTTCATCTAAAGATATGGCCTTTTTCTTATGCTTCAATTTCTTTTGGTAATCTTTCCAAGAAGGTGGAAGTTTACCAATGATGATTGAAACTTGAAATATCTCAAAAATGGGTTCACCCGCATCGGCACATTGGATGGCTATGTCATTGAGTTCATTAACTTGATCAATGCCAGGCCTCGAGTCTACCATCTTGTATTCAACAAATTTATTGACCAAAAAAAAATTATTACCAGCATCTTCATTGACGTACCTTCGTTTGATTGCAAACCAAACTTCAGCGGCGGTCTTGTGTATTTGGAACACGTTGAACAACGTGTTATTTAATGCTTGCAGAATGGTGAATCGGCAAATGAAGTCATCCGCCTTCTATTTCTTCACTTTTTCAGCAGCCTCGATTTTCTGTGCCTCAGTTGCTTTATCATTTTTATTTTACTTTGGACAAGGATCACATAGCACATAGAATACCTTTGCAATGGTGAGAAGGTATTCCATCTTCAAGCTCCAGCACTTGTAGTTCAACCCATTTAGCCTCTCTAACTTATCTCGCCGGAAGTTGTCCCTTTATCAAAACTGACTCCATCTATACGAAAATTAAATACCTTAAAATTGTTGTATATGACTCGGTTGTGGGTAAGGAATCAGTAGGTTAGGCACACCAAAAGATGTTATCTTTAAGGTATTTAATTCGTCCCACTGTGGTGTAATGGCCTCAACAAATTTCACCTCTAGGATACAAAACCTACACACTCTTATTCAAAGTTACACTCCTTTGAATAACTAGGGAACAATAATCGAAGCTTTAAATGTTTTACTCGAAGAATAGATTTGTTAAGAAGAAAGACTCATGAAGTAATAAAAATCAAATTTCTATTTCGGGCCGTAGGAGTTCATCCCTATTTAAAGAGTTGGTGTTGTTTGTCTTGAACAGACACAACTTAAATCGAACAGTCACACCTTTAAAACATTTGCACGGCCGAGTCTTATTCGGATGCACGGCCGCTCCAAAATGCTTTGCACGGCCGGGTCACCAATATTGGCACGGCCGCTCCAAACTGGCACGGGCGTGCTCTTTGCCTTGCACGGCCGATCCGGGTGTGCCTCTCTGAACAGTCATACTCTTAGTAAATGTCCATTCAAAAAGTCACAACCCAAAACGTTTAAACTGGTTTACTTCCTTCCGCCTAATACCCGCTTCGGTATTAAGATTTAAATAATATTTAAATTAATTAATTTATATCTTTCTTATATATATATATATATATATATATATATATATATATATATATATATATATAATACTCAAAACTTTTAAGCTAATACTTGACATTTTCCCATAATAGAAGGAAGCTCAAGCAAGTTCATAGGAACTCTTCAAACTCAGCTATTATATAACAAGTTTAGCTCCACAAGTTTTATTAGTAATCCCATGTGGGATAAAGAAGACAAAAGAAGACAAGAAATGAAAATGAGACTTTTATACCATGAATGAAAGGTTGCTATACAAACTCAAAATGAGAGATGACCAAGTATTATATGTGAATACTACTACAAATAACAACTTCAACCATTTGAAGTTGCTTGAGATTTTGATTGTTATACCTCCATTGAAGATTTGAAAATTGATTTCAAAATTCCCAGAAATTTAAGAACACCTTCATACCTTCATACATACAAGCCCAGATTTCATATAATGCATTGTAACACCCAAGAATCATCAAGCTCTAGATCATGCATATTCACAAAGAGCTTTTGATTCCTTGATACACACACACACCTCTAGAATCTTGATTACATAGATCATCTTCAAGAGAAACACCAGTTATAGTCTACGATTTGTTCTTCATTTAAAGCAGTTATTAGATTTATAAGCAAGATACCTTGTATTCTCTCCAAAGAAGAATCTAATACAAACTATTGTTTAGAAATCCAAAACTAACCATCTTGGTAGAGTATGTAGATCTTTAACGATTGAACCTATCCAAATTACTTATTCTTATTTTTTACACTTTATTTTGAAGTTCATAATTGTTGTTACCATATTTGCTTGTTTAATCTTAATAGGTTTGATATATTTGGTTGCATTTTGTTTGTGTTGAAATTGCCTTATCTCCTCATTTCAAGTCTAACTCTTTTAAGCCAAACTAGGGCTCCCTTTGTGTGTGTGCGTCCCTCTTGGTTTTTTTAGAGCTCCCCTCACTTATTTCGTTGTTCATTTTACTCTCTCTTGAGGCGCCTCTCATAACAAGTTAAGAGTTAGTAAGCATTTGCCTTTACTTTGTAAAAGGGTTTGAAAAAGTTTCAAAACAGCTATTCACCTCCTTTAGCTATTTTTCACACCCTTGTTGCCCCTTTGGGACAAACAAGTGGTATCATAGCAAACAACTTTAAAACTCATTTTTGTTTTTCAAGCTCAATAGCTCAGGGTGCCGATTCAAAATGGCAACTCACCAAGCTATAGCAACGGCTAACTATTTACATTTTCCCATTCTCATTGAAGATCACTTTGACATCTGGAAGAATCGAATGATGACTCATCTGATCTCCATCGATGAGATGCTCCTTGATTGCATTCTAACAGGACCTTTTGTTCCAATGAAAGCCAATCCTGATGCTACAACTGTTACTGCCACTCCTGAGATCAAGAAGCCAAAATGGGAATGGAGTGATGAAGAGAAAAGAATTGTGGCGCTTGATGGAAAGGCAAGGAACATAATCCAAAGAACTCTAACCTTATCTACTTATCATCAAGTCATGGAGTGCAACATCGCCAAAGAATTGTGGGATGCAATTGAAGGATACAATGAAGGAGATGTTGAATGCAAAGCTAACAAAAGATTTGTAGTCGAAAGAAGATTTAATGACTTCCGCAAGAAACCTCACGAAACTCTTAGACAAGCCTATGATCGCTATAGTGAGGTAGTTAATGCTTATATTTCTCTTGGTAAGAAACACACTAAAAAGGAAGTCAGCGTAAACTTTGTTAATGCTCTTGGCTCCAAATGGTTAAACAAACCTACTTCCTTGGAAGATACACAAGATCTAGATACTTGTACTCTTAGAAATCTTTATGCAAACCTTAAATTATATGAGATTAAGTTAGAAAGGATTGATGAACTTGAAGGGGAAACTAAATCACTCTCTATGTCATTTGTTGTTAACAATAAGGAAGAATCATCCTATAAACCTACCTCAGATCTAATATTTCTGCTTCCACTCTCATCAATATGGATGATGAAGAATTTGCTATGTTTGTAACTCGCTTTCAAAAATTCCAAAAAATCTTCAAAAACCTTTTCGAAAAACAAAACTCCAGCAAAATTTTCTAAGGCTAGTGGCTCAAAAAGCAAGGAAGACCTTATTTGCTACAATTGTAGAAAAATGGGTCACTTTGCCTCTGAGTCCCCCACGCCCAAATTTGAGTATTTTAGAAAGAAAACCTACCATTCGAAAACTTCTCGTCAAAAGGGTATGATTGCTGAAGAAGGAGAAACAAAAGGACTTGCAACATGGATTGAAACAGATTCTGAAAAGGAAAGTGATGATGATGATACCGAATAGGCACATCTCTGCCTTGTTGCTAAGGATGATTCCAGTGACTCAGAAGATGATACTTCATTCGTGTCATCCAAAAAGGAAGATGAGGTAACCCTAAAGCAAAAACCAAAAGGACTTAATGCGGAGGAGCTTATCAGCAGCGGTAATTTAACTCCCAGTGAAAAGATTGGAAACTACTATTTTTCTCGTCCCAATTTTGGTCCCAAAAAACCTACAACTTCTATTTCTATAAAAAGTATTGTGGATGATGACTCAATCTCGGAACAAGAAAAGATGATCAAATAGACTGAAATAGTGATCTCTAGATACCAAAATGTTAAGAAAGCTTTAGCACTATCAATTTATGAAATTTTACAGCTTAACACGAAGAAAACTCTTATAAGAGCTGAGATTCAAGTGGTTAAAGATAAAATTAAGAGCATGACTCCTCTTACTGAAGTGTAGACACCCCATTCTGAACCTATAATTCATGATTGCACTACTCTTCATCTCTCTTTTGTGTTTTGATGAAAGCATATCCATTTCCTCATGTTTCGTTAAGTTTTGACTAACGACCTTTAGTTTGGATTAAACTACATACGAGATAATGAGGGAAAGACAGAATTGTCCACTGGCAGCCTTGTCCCGTGCGGAACTTACGTGTCCCGCGCGATACTAAGCCCCTGCAGACGTGCAGAAGCCATTTTCCTCGTCGATTTCAACCTCTTTCGGGATAAAACCTTATCAATCCGATCATCCAATAGAATTTGGGTTCTGGAACCTTCCCAGGGTATTTTACCTCTCCACCTTCACATATCCAACACCTATAAATACTTGAAGACTTTCAGTATTTGGGATTCCAGACTTTTCAGTCAAAACCCCCAAGTTTACTGGTTTCTCTTCCTGAAAGATTCCTGTAAACCACCCTAAAATCACCTAAAAGTTTGTTTATCAACCTTGTTGATAAACAAACATCAAAGACCGAATCAAGGACCGAGGCGAAGCTCTGTCCACATCAAGGTTCGACTCTAAACTTGAGTTGAAGCTCTGTCCAAATCTCTTCACAAGATAATCTTCCTTTCCCTTTCTAATTGATTGTTAGAGTGGTATAATACATCAAACCTAGGATCGGCCTAGAGCTTCCCCAAATCATGGGGATGGTCTCGAAGTAATCGATCCTATATTCCGTTTAACCTCATTAAATGGATTCTTTTACTTATTTAATTAAAATGTCCTTTTTCTTTGAAAACCTCTCTTTTTAGCAAGACCGATCTTCGGATTGGGTGGAATGGGTGCTCCTTGACCTTCCCATTTCATAACTTAAGCCCCGAACCCAAAATCTCTTTTCAAATGGTTTTTCTATATTTTCAAACAAATAATATAGGTGGCGACTCAAAAGATGTTAAATAAAAATTCACTATCGCTACAGTGTCGACTCCGGTGGGGACAATTAATTAAGAGGGTTAGACTTGCGTTACAATTGGGTGTTATTAATCTTTTCAATTTTCTGTTTGAAATCTGATTTTTCTGATTTTTTAGAATTTTTCTGCACTGTTTTCGTCAAGAAAAAAAATTATTGTCTGAATGCTTGTCCCGCGCGGAACAAATTTGTCCCGCGTGAAACTAATATTTCAGTTTCTCTGTTTGGTTGTTTGGCGGCGGCGTTCAGAGAGAGAAAAGAAAAGCCTTTTGATTGAATTTTTCAAATTCAAAGATGGACCATATTAAAAAAAAAAAACCTTTGTCAATGGGCTTTCTTCAACGTTTGACCCAATAAAGAAAAGCCTTGGTCCAGTTGAATTTTGTTCACAGTTTGACCACACATTAAAAAAAAAAAAAAACAGTTTCAGAAAACTTCTCAAAAAAAAAAAATTCAGAAAAATCAAAATAAATGTTATTTCTATTTTGCTTGTATTAATTTTATTTTGCAGGGTAGAATAATTAATTTATACTTGAACTACATACTTGCGTGCGATTGGTTTTTTATTAAAGTCCGGTCCATGGGGAATTCGAGAGTTATAATTTAAATTAATTTAATTCTCTCTCTCTCTCTATTTTTTAAGTGAAACTATGACGGCCTGAGTCTTCCTAAATTTGGGAGAAACATAGGTAACCACTTGGTGCGGCCACTATTTGTTTTCTTTTAGTTTTCAAAAAAAAAAAAAACTCTCTATTTTACTCTATCACCTAGATCGACTCTCACACACGCGCACTCATGCTATATCTATCATTGCACTACATACCCCGATTAACCCGGGACCCACACTAAGGACGGATGATGGTAACCACCTAGTCGCCGGTCTCTCCGAAGTTGGATCATCCCACTCCGCGTATTCAATCCACCTAGATTGTCATATCGCGGGGAGCCTAGCCTTCCAGCCCTACACCGCCACATATCATATAGATTGTCTCTTTAAGAACACTCTATGACCGGTCGGTTTTGACTCGATAATCTTTCTTGTCTTTGACCAAAATAAAGTTATGTAAAATTGACCATAAAGAAGGACTCAAAAATGTTCCCTCGAAAAAAAGTCCCTTCGGCAAAAGGAATAAGTCCCTTCGGAATGACCCTTTCGGAAGTCCCTTTAAAAAGAAAAAAAAATCCTTTCGATCAATTTTACGTGACTTTATTTTACAATGAATGGTCGATTACTGAGTCCCTAGGTTTGGTTCAAATTAAGTATGCCTGCAGAATTTACCTAGGATGCTAGATAAAAAACGGATCTTTGTCCGTCCGACCATGAATTTAGGAAATAAAAAGAAAAAATCCATCTCCCCGAATGGTTGTCTCGTACGAGACGACCTTGTCTCGCGCGAGACTTTATTTGCAGAATTTGTGTTTGTGATTGATAATCGATGTGCACTCCCTCCTTTAGTAAAAAATCCGTCTCTAATAAAAATAAAACTTTGAAAAAAATCGCTCGTGAGGTAATTTTAACCATCATCCTTTTCTCCATCTAGAATCGTTTGGGGCTAATATTCTAAAAGGCGTTTCGTTGGGATATCTCTAGCTCATCTCTAAGGTCGTCAAGCTCCCTTACCTCTCCAACGGTAGCATTTCAATTTTCTTCCGACACGATGAATTCCGAAGCACTCAAGAAGGAAATTGAGGATCAAAGGACTCTATATGAAGAAATGCTACAAGACCAATCTAATGAAATGAAGGCCCAATTAGAACTTGAAAGGAGAATCCAAGTCGGGGAAATGAAAGCCATGATTGATGAACTCCGAGTCATGAAACTAAAATTGGCCTAATTAAGCTCAAAGAAGAAAGAGAATGGGACCTCTTCCGACGATGAAGTATCATACACTAAGAAGGCTAAAAGCCACCGCAAGCACAAGAAAAAGGTGTATAAGCCTAGCTCATCATCTTCCTCCTCTAACAATGAGAGTTATGCTTCCAAGAAAGAAAGTAAGGGGGAAAGCAAGAACGAACCCCTTACCATGGCAATGCTAGAAAAGAAACTTGCATCCCTCGATGTGAGCAAGGGAGCCTCGCTCTCTATTGACTATGACACTCTTCGTCAATCCACGTCAAAGCTTCCTAGAAAATACAAAACACCCGACATTGCGAAATTCAATGGCACTACTTGTCCAAAATCCCATCTGGAAACCTACTCTTGGGCCATGCTGCCTATGGGTGTTGATGACAACTTGCTAGTTCAATGCTTCCCTCAAACCCTTGATGGTGCCGCTAGAGATTGGTACATGACCCTTTCACTCTCCACAAGGTTTGATTGGCCACTCGCCGGTCGTGCCTTCCAAGAACAATTTGAGGACAACACTACCTACCGCACTACTAGGAGAGACCTTGAGCAAACTAAGCAACAACAAAATGAGTCATTCATCTATTTTGTCAAAAGATGGAGGAACAAACTAACTGATATCGTTGATAGGCCAAGCCTAGACGAACAAATTCACATCCTACTTCAATGTCTCCGCGAAGAATACCAAGAGAAGCTTGTTGGCAATTACTTCCCTAGTTTCCTCGAGCTCCATAAATTGGGCATTAGAATTGATGAATTGATCCGCCTTAGAAAGAATTCAAAAAAGGAGAAGTGTCCAATAAAGGGGAGCACCGGTCGTACCTATCATGATTTTGGTGAGACTACTCTCAAGGAAATGTTTGATGATCTAGTAGGCCAAGGAAAAGTGAAGCCAATGGAAGACTATCATCCTAAGAAAATGAGAGAAGATTGGGACCATGACAAATTTTGCGATTACCATCAGTTTAGTGGTCATAACACCAATAATTGCTACAATTTGAGGGATACCATCCAAGACTTGTATGAAGCCGGCAAGATCAACTGAAGCATCACCACCTTGGGGCTCCGATTATCCTCTCCCTTTTTCTTTTGAAAAAAAAATAGATTAGGACAACTTCCTAGTATGTTCTCGAAGAGTCGTTCTGTCATTCTAGTACATCTCTATCCTCTCTAGTTTGTGTCAAGTGAACTATCGAGTCTGTTTCGAATTTCCTTATCAATAAAAGTTATCTCTTTATCCTAAACACTTTTCCAAAAGTTGTTTTTCTTTATGAGTATCATTTGATCCATACCGAATAGTGGACCATGATTCCTTAAATCGTCACGAAAAATAGAAACTTCTAAACAAGTTTGAAATGAAAACTATCCTTACAAGGCTTAAGGCTAAACATTACTCATGTTGAAAGTCGAAAATCAACAAACGAAAGAAGCCAAAGGCACTGCTATCAACATTCATCCCAAGAAGAGTGGGGCTACTCAATTCAAGGCTTTGGGAGTACAAAAATAAATAAAAAGCTCGCTAGGTCAAAACTCCTCAAATCGTCCAAGGCAAAAATAGAGCATCAAAAAAAAAAGAATAAAAACTCTCAAGCCTTCATCGCCCCACAACAAGGATGGAATTTCAACAAAGGCAAGAAGGGCTCTCCCACAGAAAAAAAGAGTCAAGTAATACCTACGAAGAAAAGAGGATTCCTCAACATCCTCTTACCATGAAGCCTGAATGGCAGCGCAAATGAAGAAGACTTTCAACATCAATCCATAAAGAAAAATGTTTAGCCTTAATTAAGTCGTGCTAATGATTGGCTTTCTTTTCAAACTCGTTAAGAAATTTCTAGATGATACATAGGTCCATTAAAAGTAGAATTTTTTTCTAGATTTTTGAGCCATATAGCGTTTCTTGTTGAGTCTAGGGGCTTCCTTTTAGCCATTCTCATACTCACTCTTGAAATCCAAACAGCAAAACTGGGGCTTCCTAACCTTTCCTCCCCCAGTCAATCTCTACTCAAACTCTCAAGAGTAATCAAATCTGCATTAGGAACTTTCTCCTTTTCGCTTCTCACTCTCATCATCAGAGAATACACTCCCCCATAAAAGAGTCAATGTTTGGATCACCTTCCAAAAAAATAGAGTCCATCTCTCCTCAACTAAGCTTAAAATCTCATATTTCTCCTTAATGAGATTCTTCCAACTGAGTCCCCTTCGAGTAAACATACTTTTCAAAAAAAAAAATGCTCGTTAGGTTGAAAACTCGTAAAGAGCGGCCTAGGCAAAAATTAGAGCACAAAAAAAAAAAGACGCAAAAGAGATGCCCGCTAGATTGAATACCCGAAAGGGCGGTCTAGGCAAAAATCAGGGTGCGTCATAAAAAAAAATCAAAGGAAAAAGGGAGGGAATCCTTCAACCTTTTTCAATTCGCACAGCCTCATAAGCCTGTTCACGAAGTCATCTACAGCATATAAGAAGTCTTGGGGCTTAGTGTCAAGAGAAGCCTTGAAAAATGTGCGCTTTGGATTAGGCAGCATAAGTTCTACATAGCAAAAAGCCATTGGAGTGGTTTAGACCTTGTTCAGTCAATGATCATCACATGAGAAACTTGGGGCTTGACGATGAAGAAGTCCTACGACAACGAAAAATCCTTAAAGTATCCTGAACCTTAGCGTTGAACTTGGGTTATCTCAACGGAATCCTATTAGACGATTGTCTCATTCAATTTTTAGATGGACCTCACGAGTTGGTCTTCTGAACCAAAATCTAAATCTACACAAACAATTTTCAATTATCACATAATAGAACTCATTCTCCTCGCTGATTCTTGGAGTCGAGTGCACATTGATCGTCTTGAACAGACAAATGCTTAAGTGAATCTATGTTGCTATGCAAATGCTTTCACTAACCCTCTTGCAAAAATTAAAGTGCATAAAGCACGTCAAGTGCCTACTTTCAAGAATTAGATCAAACATGTTGAATGTTTGGATTTCGCCTACCATCCACCTTTCCATATATCAATGCATCCAACTAAGTGCGTCGAGCATCTCTTAAAATGTCAAGTGTCATGCGTCAAGCATATTCCAACAAAAAGCCCGATTCAGCGCCCTTACAGGTGGATCGTCATCAATTAGATGTGCCAAGCATCTACATATAGTACGTCGAGTACTCACCTCAACAAAAGCCCGGTCTTGAATCGCCAGGATCGTCACCTCAACAATAAAAGCTCGGTCCCGAATCGCCAGGATCGTCACCAACAAAAAAAGACCGGTCTTGAATTGCCAGGATCGTCACCAATTAGGCGTGTCAAGCATCTACAGGTAGTATGTCGAGTACTCACCAACAAAAAGCCCGGTCTTGAATCGCTAGGATCGTCACCAACAACAAAAAAAAGCCCGGTCTTGAATCGCCAGGATCGTCACCAATTAGGTGTGTCAAGCATCTACAAGTAGTATTGTGACGACCCCAACCCTAGGCACTCATTTTAAATATTAAATTATATGCTTTTAATATTTATGTTATCCTTATGTGTTCAATTATGTCTTTAAATTCTTAATTTAAGATAAATTGAGTGAAAAGTAAATTTAGGACCTTATGAGAATTTATTGGACATTAAATAAAGAAACTAAGGAAAATAATAAAAATGGGAAAATGCTAAATAATATGGGGAGGTTAATTGAGTAGGATGAATTAATGGGATAAGGTTTATTTTAATTTAAATTGAGTAGGGTGAAAGCCTTGGGTTATTTGATGGGGGCCAAAATCATTCCCTCTTCCCTCCTCTTGCCAAGTGTCCTTCCCCCATCACCTCTCTTACTCCCTTCCCCCCTTCTCCTTCATTCACTACACTTTTCATCCTAGAGGAAGTATAGAGAACCACCATTGAAGCCTTCTCCCAAGCTTTGAGTCCAAGGCATTTCTTCACCAAAATCAAATCTAAGAGCACCTTTGGAGTTGGATCACCTAGAGGAATCCATCTAGCTAGAAAGATCAACCTTCCATTTCAAACCCTAAGGTGAGTTGTTATGATTCCCTTCCTCTACTTGTTCATAAGTTCCTTGAATGTTGTTCTTGTTCTTGAAATGATGATTTCTTGCTTGGAAACCCAAATGGGTGTTGAATGATTGGAAAATGAAATTGGTTGAAGTTAGGGTTTAAGGAATGATCATTTAAAAGGGTTGGAAATGGGTGAAATGAGTAGAGATAAATAATCTAGGATTACTTGGTTTTGAGTTTACAAGTTTGAATGGGACTTGATAAGATGAAGGTGTTCTTGGGTGTTCTTGTAGTAAGCCATGGTAGAGGGAAAGAAGAACTAGGGTTAAAAAGGGGTAAAAAGCTGGAAAATGGGCTGGAGGAGGCTTGGGCGGTCGCCCATGGGGGCTTGGGCGGCCGCCCATCTTGGCAGGAGGTCTAAATTTCTTTGAAGTCCACTTGGGCGGTCGCCCAAGTGGTGAGGGCGGTCGCCCATGCTGGCAGAAACCACAAATTCCCTTGAAGTCCACTTGGGCGGTCGCCCAAGTGGTAAGGGCGGTCGCCCAAGACCCTGAACCAGTTTTTCTTAATTTAAACTAGGATCGTTTGGCAAGTTGTTTGGCCACTTAAAAATGGTGACTCCCACTTAGTAATTGAACTTGAACCTTCATTTAGGTCTTGTATCCTTGTATATGGAATTTGTAGGGTAGGTTTATGATCCCTCATTTCCTTACTTGATGTTATACATAGTGTTGTTGATATTGTTTAGTGTATTCATAAATTGTTACACTTTGATATTGTTGGGCATGAGTATATATTACCATGTGGCTATTGTTTATCCCTTTTTGTGGATTTTATTCAAGTATCTATTATGTGCTTGATATGTGTGAGTCACCGATGTTGGGGTATAACATAATACGGTCAATTATGGAAGTGTGACCTAATGTGATCGGATTATGTTATATCTGTGACCGTCCCCTCCTGTGGCCACAGGTTGGGGTTATAGCATCTGTATTGAGCCAAAAGCCTTACAGAGTTGCTACTATCTTATTTGGTTCCCTGAAAAACGGGTCTTATAAGACGTGAGTATTGCTTAAGCAAACACGGGAAGATTGGAGTATTATTATACCCAATGTTGTACGACTAATGCTCGTACGGGAAAAGGTAAACCAAGGTAATGGAATGTGTTTATAGCTTTCCCAATGTGTTATGTGCGACTTGTTATATGTTGCATTTATTTGGCATATTGTTGCATCCATAATAGCTTGCTGAGATTTATTCTCACCCCTCTCCCTTTACTGTTTTAGATCCCGAGACAGGCGGACCGGCCAAGTAAGGGCGGAGAGGAGTTTGGAGTAATCTTTTGGGGTATTGTCGGGGTACGTAGGGTGATGTATAAAATTGTATTTTGATAATTCCTTTCTTGGAGTTTGTAATTATAAACTTTAAACTCTACGTCATAACCTTAATCTTTTGTAACTAAACTGTTGACCGTTTTCAAAGTTAGTTATCTCCTCCTCCGATGTGGAGTTGAGTGGAGTTCTTTTGAAATGTTATGTTATTAATGTTTATGTTTGAAAGTCAAAGCAAAGTTTTAAAAGTTTAGTGTTTTTGGGTTAGTATGAGGACGCTCCAACTCGGGACACGTGTAGGTTCCGGGTCGGGGTCCTCACAGTTGGTATCAGAGCTCGGTTAGAGTTCTCGGGTAGAGTCTAGCTGAGTGAGAGTGTGTGATAACTGACGTCGAGTGTTTAATGCAGGAGTTTGTACTAATGGCGGGGAATGATGGTGATCAGAATCTGGGTTTGGGTGGTGTTGGTAATCCGAATGCCGAGATGATGGATATGTTCCGAGGGTTTCTTCAGCATATGGCAACTCGGAATCGAATCGAATCGAATCGAATCAAGGCGTGCAAGGGCAACATGGTTTGGAGAAGTTCGTGAAGATGTCTCCTCCTAGCTTCAACGGAGATCCGGATCCGGTGAAGGCCGAGAGGTGGCTTGAGGCTATGAATAAGATTTTCGCGGCTATGGAGAGTTCGGATGCGGAGAAGGTGAGATGTGCCGTTTCAAGTTGGAAGGACCGGCGGAAGCATTGGTGGCGAGTAGTGAAGGATGGTTGGGGACCGGGATTTGACACCACAGACATGGGAGAACTTCACACGCAAGTTCCGGGATCACTTTGTACCGATGGGTACTAGAGACAAGAAGGAAGGCGAGCTTCTGAAACTGGAGCAAGGGACCATGACGATAGCGCAAGATTCAGCAAAGTTCACTGAGAATTGGCCCGATATTGTCCTCATTTGGTGCCGGATGAGGAGAGGCGAGTCTACCGGTTTGTGAAGGGTTTAAGGGTTGAGTTCCGGAAGCAGTTATTGACGCATAACTTCGCCAACTTCCAAGTAGCAGTGAATATGGCGTATCGGATTGAGAATGACATAGAGGAGCATCGTGGTAAGAATGAAGGCGGAAACAGGAATAGATTCCAAGGTCAAGGTTCGGGGCCGAATAGAGTTCAGCCGAGGACGTTCACCCCGGGAGCGAATCGAGGAGGAAATGTGGCGACTCCGGCAAATCGTGCGACTCCCGGTCAGTTTGGGGCAACATGTGGGTTTTGCAAGAGGCTAGGGCATTCGGAGGACAAGTGTTGGAGCAAACAAGGAAAGTGTTTGGAGTGTGGGTCGGCAGGCCATTTTAGGAGGAATTGCCTCAAGTTACAGAATAAGCAAGCTTCGGGTACCGGATTTGGGGGACAAGGTAGTGGTGTGAAGAGAGATGTTGATGGGAAACCTAAGGATAGAGTCCAAGGTCGTGTGTTTGCTTTGGGTCGAGGAGAGGTCGATCCTAATGCCGTCATTAGAGGTATAGTTCCTGTCTCAGGAGTTAAGGCCCGCATTCTTATAGATCCCGGGTCTTCCCATTCATTTGTGGCATCGCATTTTGCATTCTCATTGCATACCTTGCCTGAATCTATGCCTTATGTGTTAGAGGTCTCTACTCCTATGGGAGAGAGCCTCACATCTTTTTTGATATATCCTGGTTGTGATGTGACTATATGTGGGCATGTATTGCCGGTGGATTTGGTCGAGTTACCAATCCGTGATTTTGATGTGATCCTTGGGATGGATTGGTTGAGTCAGTGTCATGCTTTGGTAGACTGTCGTAGAAAACGAGTCTCATTTGCTATGCCTGACGTGCCTACTTTTATATTTGATGCGGATAGATCTATGTTCGGGTTACATGTTATTTCTGCCTTAAAAGCTAGAAAGATGCTATCTAAGGGGTGCGCGGGTTACTTAGCTTATGTGGTAGATTCCAATAAGAAGTCTTCCGAGTTAGCTCATGTTCCGGTTGTGAATGAGTTTAGCGATATGTTTTCTAGTGAGTACTCTATGCCTCCGGATCGTGAGGTAGAGTTTTGTATTGACTTAGTGCCCGGCACCGCTCCTATCTCTAAAGCACCCTATAGAATGGCTCCGGCCGAGTTAAAAGAGTTGAAGGTCCAATTGCAAGAATTGTTAGACCGAGGTTTTATTCGTCCTAGTGTGTCTCCGTGGGGAGCACCGGTCTTGTTTGTTAGGAAGAAGGATGGTACCTTACGATTGTGTATTGACTATCGTTTGTTGAACCAAGCCACCATTAAGAATAAGTATCCTCTTCCGCATATAGATGATTTGTTTGACCAACTCCAAGGTTCCGTTATCTACTCAAAGCTTGATTTGAGAAGCGGATACCATCAGTTGAAGATTAGACCGGATGATATTGCTAAGACAGCTTTCCGGACTAGATATGGTCATTATGAGTTTGTTGTGATGCCTTTCGGGTTGGTGAAGCGAGACTTTGGGGCCCGGATTTGGTTCGAGATTCTACGGAGAAGATCAAGGTGATTCGGGATAGATTGAAGACGGCTCAGAGTAGACAGAAAAGCTACGCCGACAATAGAAGACGGGATTTATCATTTCGGGTTGGTGACTTTGTGTTCTTGAAGGTCTCTCCGAGGACGGGGATTAAAAGATTTGGTAATAAGGGTAAGTTGGCTCCGAGGTTTGTAGGTCCGTTTGAGATTCTAGAGAAGATAGGGGAATTGGCTTACCGGTTGGCGTTGCCTCCGTCTTTCTCTTTGCTTCATGATGTGTTTCACGTTTCTATGTTAAGGAAGTATTGTCATGACCCCTCCCATGTTTTGAGCTCTCCTCCCGATGATGTCCAAGCGGACATGTCTTATGTTGAAGAGCCATTAAGAGTCTTAGAATTCCAAGTTAAGGAGTTGAGAACTAAGAGTATCCCGATAGTAAAAGTCCTTTGGAAGAATCATACCGTCGAGGAAGCAACGTGGGAGCTAGAGTCGGAGATGAGGGCGAAATACCCGTGGTTGTTTGAAAATTCAAGTAAGTTTTCTTTTAAAATTCGGGTCGAATTTTCTTTAAGGGGGAGTGAGTGTGACGACCCCAACCCTAGGCACTCATTTTAAATATTAAATTATATGCTTTTAATATTTATGTTATCCTTATGTGTTCAATTATGTCTTTAAATTCTTAATTTAAGATAAATTGAGTAAAAAGTAAATTTAGGACCTTATGAGAATTTATTGGACATTAAATAAAGAAACTAAGGAAAATAATAAAAATGGGAAAATGCTAAATAATATGGGGAGGTTAATTGAGTAGGATGAATTAATGGGATAAGGTTTATTTTAATTTAAATTGAGTAGGGTGAAAGCCTTGGGTTATTTGATGGGGGGCCAAAATCCTTCCCTCTTCCCTCCTCTTGCCAAGTGTCCTTCCCCCATCACCTCTCTTACTCCCTTCCCCCCTTCTCCTTCATTCACTACACTTTTCATCCTAGAGGAAGTATAGAGAACCACCATTGAAGCCTTCTCCCAAGCTTTGAGTCCAAGGCATTTCTTCACCAAAATCAAATCTAAGAGCACCTTTGGAGTTGGATCACCTAGAGGAATCCATCTAGCTAGAAAGATCAACCTTCCATTTCAAACCCTAAGGTGAGTTGTTATGATTCCCTTCCTCTACTTGTTCATAAGTTCCTTGAATGTTGTTCTTGTTCTTGAAATGATGATTTCTTGCTTGGAAACCCAAATGGGTGTTGAATGATTGGAAAATGAAATTGGTTGAAGTTAGGGTTTAAGGAATGATCATTTAAAAGGGTTGGAAATGGGTGAAATGAGTAGAGATAAATAATCTAGGATTACTTGGTTTTGAGTTTACAAGTTTGAATGGGACTTGGTAAGATGAAGGTGTTCTTGGGTGTTCTTGTAGTAAGCCATGGTAGAGGGAAAGAAGAACTAGGGTTAAAAAGGGGTAAAAAGCTGAAAAATGGGCTGGAGGAGGCTTGGGCGGTCGCCCATGGGGGCTTGGGCGGCCGCCCATCTTGGCAGAGGTCTAAATTTCTTTGAAGTCCACTTGGCGGTCGCCCAGTGGTGAGGGCGGTCGCCCATGCTTTGGCGTAAACCACAAATTCCCTTGAAGTCCACTTGGGCGGTCGCCCAAGTGGTAAGGGCGGTCGCCCAAGACCCTGAACCAGTTTTTCTTAATTTAAACTAGGATCGTTTGGCAAGTTGTTTGGCCACTTAAAAATGGTGACTCCCACTTAGTAATTGAACTTGAACCTTCATTTAGGTCTTGTATCCTTGTATATGGAATTTGTAGGGTAGGTTTATGATCCCTCATTTCCTTACTTGATGTTATACATAGTGTTGTTGATATTGTTTAGTGTATTCATAAATTGTTACACTTTGATATTGTTGGCGTGAGTATATATTACCATGTGGCTATTGTTTATCCCTTTTTGTGGATTTTATTCAAGTATCTATTATGTGCTTGATATGTGTGAGTCAGCTGACGTTGGGGGTATAACATAATACGGTCAATTATGGAAGTGTGACCTAATGTGATCGGATTATGTTATATCTGTGACCGTCCCCTCCCCGTGGCCACAAAGTTGGGGTTATAGCATCTATATTGAGCCAAAAGCCTTACGAGTTGCTACTGTCTTATTTGGTTCCACGAAAAATGGGTCTTATAAGACGTGAGTATTGCTTAAGCAGCTCACGGTAAGATTGGAGTATTATTATACCCAATGTTGTACGACTACTGTTCAGACGGGAAAAGGTAAACCAAGGTAATGGAATGTGTTTATAGCTTTCCCAATGTGTTATGTGCGACTTGTTATATGTTGCATTTATTTGGCATATTGTTGCATCCATAATAGCTTGCTGAGATTTATTCTCACCCCTCTCCCTTTACTGTTTTAGATCCCGAGACAGGCGGACCGGCCAAGTAAGGGCGGAGAGGAGTTTGGAGTAATCTTTTGGGGTATTGTCGGGGTACGTAGGGTGATGTATAAAATTGTATTTTGATAATTCCTTTCTTGGAGTTTGTAATTATAAACTTTAAACTCTACGTCATAACCTTAATCTTTTGTAACTAAACCGCTGGACCGTTTTCAAAGTTAGTTATCTCCTCCTCCGATGTGGAGTTGAGTGGAGTTCTTTTGAAATGTTATGTTATTAATGTTTATGTTTGAAAGTCAAAGCAAAGTTTTAAAAGTTTAGTGTTTTTGGGTTAGTATGAGGACGCTCCAACTCGGGACACGTGTAGGTTCCGGGTCGGGGTCCTCACAAGTATGTCGAGTACTCATCAACAAAAGCTCGATCCCGAATCGCCAGGATCGTCACCAATTAGGTGTGTCAAGCATCTAGGGTTAGTATGTCAAATACTCACCTCAAAAAAAAAAAGCTCGGTCTTGAATCGCCAGGATCGTCACCTCAACAAAAGCTCGGTCCTGAATCGCTAGGATCATCACCAATTAGGTGTGTCAAGCATCTAGGGTTAGTATGTCAAATACTCACCTCAACAAAATCTCGGTCTTTAATCGCCAGGATCGTCACCTCAACAAAAGCTCGGTCCCGAATCACCAGGATCATCACATTAAAAAAAGCTCGGTCCCAAATCACCAGGATCGTCACCTCACTTCAGTCTCAAAAGACAAACCAATAGGACACAAAGGACCGGACAGGTAAGACTTTGTTTTCTAACATATTTCCCCGCAGGTTCGGAGCCAAAATAGGCGAATCTTCAGACAGACATGTATATTCAAAATTGGGCCATGATTTGATTCCTCAGTATGGATTTGCCTTTTCAAAAATAAAATCTCCTCGATTTTCAAAAATGTTTTTCAAAATACCTAAAGCAGCCTTTTCGTGTTTTGGAGTCGAACTACGTTTTGGTCTAATTCTCCGATAGAGATACGTAGGCAGCCGTGCGGCACGACCCTCCCAGTGTTCAGAATGATGTCTTTTCTATCGACGACATGACTTCTTCCATAAGTCTTATCGCCGAGGGGCTCTGTAGACACCCCATTCTGAACCTATAATTCATGATTGCACTACTCTTCATCTCTCTTTTGTGTTTTGATGAAAGCGTATCCATTTCGTCATGTTTCGTTAATTTTTGACTAACGACCGTTAGTTTGGACTAAACTGCATACGAGATAACGAGGGAAGGACAGAATTGTCCACTGGCAGCCTTGTCCCGTGCGGAACTTACGTGTACCGTGCGATACTAAGCCTCTGCAGACGTGCAGAAGCCAGTTTCCTCGTCGATTTCAATCTCTTTCGGGATAAAACCTTATCAATTCGATCATACAATAGAATTTGGGTTCTGAAACCTTCCCAGGGTATTTTACCTCTCCACCTTCACATCTCCAACACCTATAAATACTTGAAGACTTTTAGTATTTGGGATCCCAGACTTTTCAGTCAAAACCCCCAAGTTTACTGGTTTCTCTCCCTGAAAGATTCCTGTAAACCACCCTAAAATCACCTAAAAGTTTGTTTATCAACCTTGTTGATAAACAAACATCAAATCCCGAATCAAGGACCGAGCCGAAGCTCTGTCCACATCAAGGTTCGACTCTAAACTTGAGTCGAAGCTCTGTCCAAATCTCTTCACAAGGTAATCTTCCTTTCCCTTTCTATTTGATTGCTAGAGTGGTATAATACATCAAACCTAGGATCGGCCTAGAGCCTCCCCAAATCATGGGGACGATCTCGAAGCAATCGATCCTATATTTCGTTTAACCTCGTTAAATGGATTCTTTTACTTATTTAATTAAAATGTCCTTTTTCTTTGAAAACCTCTCTTTTTAGCAAGACCGATCTCCGGATTTGGTGGAATGGGTGCTCCTTGACCTTCCCATTCCATAACCTAAGCCCCGAACCCAAAATCTCTTTTCAAATGATTTTTTCTATATTTCCAAACAAATAATATAGGTGGCAACTCAAAAGATGTTAAATAAAAATTCACGCATCGCTACATGAAGAAACCTTATCTTGACCACAAAGAACTCTGCACTCCAAATTAGAAATGATGACTTGGTTGCTCAATATGATATCAAAAGGTTATTGATGAGTGGACCAAATATCGTGTCACTATGAATCAAATTCTTGAATCCCAAAAGTCTAGTGGTGATAAAAAAGGCTTGAGATTCTCAACTAGTGGCAATTTGAAGTGCGCTTTCTGCTGTGAGAATAATAAGGAATTTACCAACCAAACTCATGAAAATTCAAAGGCTAAACATTCTGGTTCTAAGGGTAAAGGGCAGGAACAAGTTAAGAAGCTAAACTTCCATTATGTCTACTCAAAGAATCAAATTGGGAATGCTAAAAAGATGAAAGAAAAAGCTACAAATGAGTTAGCTATTGAACAAAATGATCTAAATTTTAGCGCGCCTCCTCTTCTAGTGCGCCTCATGCGCCTCCTAGCAGAGTAAGTGCTCCAAGAAAAAGTGCTTCCAAACTTATAATGACCAATTTTGTGAATGCAAAACTCTCTGACCCAATTAAGAATGATAAACCTAAGAAAAGTAAAGAGTTGGTTAAAACTCAGTTTAGTGGATTTCAACATTGTACTGTGTGATTATTTTAGTCATAAGGCTGTTGGATGCCTTTTGAGATTCACTCCAAATGCCAAGGGATGTAAAAATTCAAAGGTCAAACATGAGTGGATTGTCAAAGGTGCTAACCCTAGGACCCAAAGAATAAAGGGGATTTGCGCTTAAATGTCTATCTTTCAGGTTCTCTGTTTCACGGCTAGATCTTCAAATGCAACTTCAAATGAATGGTATCTTGACATTGGCTGTTCTAGACACATGACTGGAGATATAAAATTGCTAGAAGATTTTTATGAATAAAAAGGTCTCTCAGTTTCGTTTGGTGATAACAATAAAGGCAAGATTGTTGGTTATGGTAAAATAAGAAAAGGAAAAGTTTCCATAGAAAGAGTAGCTCTCGTTGAAGGTCTCAAGCACAACCTACTCTTTATATCTCAATTTTGGGACAAAGGATTGAACTACCATTTCACTTCAAATAATTGTTTCATTAAAGATGGCACCTCCGGCGTTAATTTGCTCCATGGAATCAGAAAAACAATGTTTATATTCTTGATTTAAATTCTATGAATGTTGTTACTAATCTCTGTTTTATAGCAAAGAATGTGAGAAAAACATAGTTGAATATGACACAAGTGATTAAGTCATTTGAACTTCTAGTATTTAGAAAAGCTTCAAATGGATAATCTTGTCAAAGGGTTGCCCAAAGTATCTGATCATCATGACAAAAAGTGTTCAGCTTGCCAACTTGGTAAACTTCACAAAAAGTCTTTTCCCAGCAAGACTGCTCCCTCAACAATAAGATGTTTACAACTGATTCACATATATTTGTTTGGACCAGTCACCACCGCAAGCCTTGGAGGAAACAAATATACTTTAGTTATGGTGGATGACTATTCAAGATACACATGGGTGGAAATGATGATTTTTAAAGATGATTGTTATGGTATCTTGACTGCTCTTTTTAGGCAGCTCCAATCTAAAAAGAAGATTTCTCTGCCTTTCAATATAATGGGTTAGGTGGAAGTCGTCTCTGGGGACCTCAAAGAAGTCGTGAAGGATCTTGATACGGGATTCAACATTTTTCCTCCCAATGGCTGGCCTGGGGGCTACATACCCCTCTCGTTGCAGCCTGGAATGACCGTCGAGCAAAACTTGTCCGTAATGTTGCTTGAGGAGCTCAATGAGGTGGAAGCAGTTTCTTGTTGAGTTACCATATCTACAGAAGACTCAGAATCAGGGGAATCAGACCTAGTTGAAGTATGTTCCGAGCTATCTAAGGACAACTTAGATTCCCCTAGGAAGGCTAATCTCTCTCTAGGGAAAGGGGTTTATTGGACTTAATGTATAATTATGAGATGGTCAATCAACTTGTTGAAGAGAGGGAAACGAATAATCCGTGGATCATCTGCTTCCAAATCCCCCATACTCTCACCAGCTGGAAACCCTACCTCGCCATAGAATAAGCTCCACCTATCTAGAATGGTAATACACTCCTCTCTGGTCAATTCCCTCCATGCACCCTCTAACCTCTTGTAAATCCTAAGTTTTATGAAATTATACCCATACCTAACACCTAGCTCTAATCCAAAGGTTATGGCCATGGCTGAATAAAAGGAAAAACTTAAAAATAAATCTAAATGAGAGAAATTGGGTACCTTGTTAAATTGGGGAGAAACGGAGCGCAACGATGGAACGGAAAGACATATTGCACCAGAAAATCGAATTCCTTGATGTTTATTCTTGCGGAGTATTTGAATGCTTGAAGTTGGTAAAGAATGAAAAGGAAAGATTATACGTCTCATTATCCTTACCTGAATTGGAAAAGGTGGGGGACATGACCGTTCCAATGTCAGAATAAATATTACACAACGGTTCCCGGCAGTTATCCAATCGCCAGAACTGCCCCATTATGACGAGAAATACGGCGCATTAAACAACGTATCTAACTGCCAGAAGTCAATCGTTAAGGGTGACCCACATCTACCCAGTAGACCTTCCACCAGCGGGCAACGTAAGTCATCACAAAATTTCTCATAACTTCCTGCTCGACAAAGTCAACTAAGAAAGTTGTGGGTAACTGAACGGAATAAAAATGAGGGATCAGACCCTACACATGAAGCCCAACCTTTCAACCATTGCAGATACACAACTATTGAATGGGCCAACCCAAATGCTACAACTCCTATGGCCCAAAAGTGTAAGATCAGTCGACATAGCTCATTGTTCGACCATCATTGGTCTCGACCTAACTTTGTGCGACATACGATCATCTACTTATGCAGCCTCTGCCTGGTTAAGGCACGAAGTTAGGTCGACCTCGAATACTCAAGTGACCTCGACCAAACAGACAAGTGCATCTATCCACGACTCAATCTGTAACCGTCTCATACAATCACGGATACCGTAATGCCTACAGGGATTCAGTACGATCCTACTTCACCACTATATATACCAGATTACATACAACGTAAAAAGGTAATGTATTATTGGCTATTTTGAGATTACGTCATTTAAATAAACTTAATATTATCATATAACTCGACATCTCATTATCACACCAGAGGGTATTAGTCGTATACCACCCCGACAATTCGTTTGTTCGTGGTTTCAGGTTCTATTAGCTGGAGATCAATATATTGCAGAACTAATAATGTTCTGGATCGTTTTTAGATCAAATAATAATTTAAATAAAATATTATTATTTTAATGAAATTTAAAAATTATTAGTGAATATATAATCAATCGCAATATAACGATAATTTTTAATTTTTCTTAAAATATTTTTTTTATATAAATGCTTGGTCAAACCGTAAACAAGTTAACCATTAGTCTCATTTATGCCGTAACGGAGAAAAAACTTATTAAAAACTTATTATAATTTGGATTATTATATATTATAGTAGTAATTTATTACAAAATATTTTTAATGAATAATACAAGGTAAATAACCAAAACATTATTTTTCCACTCCTAGATACAAGACTATTGTCGCGACAACTTTGTTGTTTTATTGTAATGTTTGATTAAGATTCGCCAAACTTTTATATTTTAAATTAGGGCAAATTGCATTTTAGTTATCAGAGTTTGTCGAGATGTTTCAATTGGTTATCGAATTTGCATTTGTTAAAACTTGATTATTGAGTTTGTATTTTTTGTTGCAATCAGGTGTAATTTTGGATGAACCGTTAAAAATCTAACGAAAAGCATAACATGTGCCGCTCACGTGAGTTATTTAAGGGCTATTTTGGTCTTTTCCATCGAATTTGACCCCCATACTACTTTTAAGGGGGTTAGTTAATATTTTCTAAAAATGAGGGAAATGTTAAATATAAAAAAAAAACTCTCTCTCTCTCTCTCTCCATTCTCTTTCTTTCTCTCTCTATCTTCTCACTCTACTTCATCAAGAAATCTCCAGCTACTTCAACCCTAATCAAGAAATCGATCAATTCGAGTTCGATGTCAAGCCATAGGCTATGGCCTCACCCAAAATGGGAACTAGCTTCAATGAACGCAAGCCATCCTTAAAATTATCAATCCCGCAACCTAACAAACCCACTGTTCCGGCGAAGGTTGACGATTTTCGGTTATAGGAGGCAATACAAATTTTTACAGGGGAGTTAGGCAACGCCCGCGGGGAAAATTCACCGCCGAGATTAGAAACCCTAACCGGAAAGGAACTAGGGTTTGGCTTGGGACCTTCGACACCGCAATCGACGCCGCTAGGGCTTACGATAGGGCGGCGTTCAAGCTGACGTGAACTAGGTTAGTTGACATTTTCTAAAAATGAGGGGAAGGTTAAAAGCAAACAAATAGACCATAAGTCTGGTCTTCAGCAGATAAATATGATATAGATGTACTGTATGTACATAGAGCAAAGTTTGAGCCAATAAGAAAAGGAGACAGCGATTGATGCGGGTTAACAGATCGAGGTGTTATTGCCGCACGAGCCTTATTATTAGACAAAGAACGGTAGTCGGAGTGGAGCTCGTTGCGATGTAGTGCGGCCAGAGATCGGCGAGTTGAGGAAGGAACTTGCCGGCATTGTTGAAGAACTAGGGCGTCGGTTTCTTTGATTTGGGAAAAACATCCGTTTTTAGTGTTCATATAATGTATTTTCCCATACTCCCCTTCATTTTAAAAAAAATTGCATTTGACCCTTATAAACTATTTTTTCTTTTTCAAATGAATTTAATCTCGACGGAGCAGTGGTTTTTTTTATATATATTTAACTTTCCCCTCATTTAGAAAATGTCAACTAACCCCCTTAAAATTATGGGGGTCAAATTTGATGGAAAATACCAAAATAGCCCTTAAGTAACCCACGTGAGCGGCACATGTTATGCTATTCGTTAGATTTTTAACGGTTCATCCAAAATTACACCTGATTGCAACAAAAAGACAATCTTAATAACCAAGTTATGACAAATGCAAATTTGATAACCAATTAAAACATCTCGACTAACTCAGGTAAATAAAATGCAATTTGCCCTTAAAATTAAACGAAGATACTTCTTTCATCTCAAAATTTTGGTTACTAAAATAATATGTAAGAATAATAAAAAAAATTAAGTATTGTAAGTATAAAAAGTAAAATATTAAAAATAAAGTGGGATAGATAAATTTTTGTTGTAATTGAGCAAATGTATCCCATCCTAGTAACAAAAAATATAAAACGCCCAAACGAAAAATAAGTAATCAGAAATTTGGGATAAAGAGAGTAGTATTTAGGCAGAAGATATTCACTTGTGAATCCCCCAATAATTTCGAAGTATATACTCCCTCCGTATCATTTGAAAAGGCATAAAATTTCATTTTTGAGTGTCACATTTAATTTAAAAAGACATATTTTCAAAATGAAAAGTTTCAATAATTCTTTATTTATGAGTCTCACTTGTCATACTTATAATAACAATCAACTTATTATTCTTTATCCCAAATTCTCTCTTATATCTCACTTTTTATACTCGCAACACTTACTCCGCTATACACTCTTTTTAATTTTGTACAAAATCTATTTTGTACCTTTTCGATTGTAATATAGGGAGTACTTTTTTTAATGATATTTCAGTCAGTCAGTATACAAGAAGAATAATCGAATTATAGATCTCACAAATTGTAATACTTGACTTACCACTGAAATTTAAAGACATCATTGAATTTTCAAATTCATAAAATGTTTGAAGTTGTAAATTTTGATGGGAAATACCGATTATTTTCAAAATTCAAAATTAAAAACAAATAAAATAATCCATGTAAAGTGAACTAGAACAGCTAAACCGGCAATAAAAAATTAACGGGGCCGCCCAAACCAAACCCCAGAAATCATTTCATTTCTTTTCCGCGCAATATGCAATGATTCAAAAAATTGGGCAAGGCTCGAGATTATGATATGGGTCCCTTTTCGCATATCAAATTCAACATTGTGGAACATTCCATCTTCACGGATTTTCTCTATTTTGTTTTCTGTTATAATTATCTAGTTTAAATGACACCTTTTCATTTAATTTTACAAAGCACAAAATACATACTTGAATTAATAGATACTCCCTCCGCCTCGCTTGAAGTGTCTCAACTTTCCTTTTTGGACGTCCCATTTAAAGTGTCTCAATCCCAAAATGGAAAGTTTTTATTATTTTTATACTCTTCCTACCACACTCATTCTCTCTCATACTTTACTTTTACACTCACAACATTCTCTCTCCTAACACTCATTCTCTCTCCTATTTAATTTTTCATACTCACAACATTTAACCTTTTTCTCTATCTTACCTTACTTTCCTTAATTTTCGCGCCGATCTCATTTTGAGACACTTCGGGCGGGACGGAGGGAGTATTTCATATCAAATACTAGTAAAAGTCCGTGTCCGAGGATACGTTTTTTTTTTTTTTTAATTAAGCCCGTGTTCGAGGACACGTTTCATTTATTTATTTATTTTTTAATTAAAAAAAAAAATTTAAGGGCAAAATGGGAAAGGAACAACTTAGTGAGGGCAAAATGAAAAATTTGACTTATAAAACTGTTCATTATACTGTTCATCCTCCTTTGCCATTTATACTATAGATATGAAACGTCCAAACCAAGCTTTCAAAATTATTTTTTCTCAATGTGCAACTAAGTTCTGGACACGGAATTTTCCCAATGTCCCATAAGAGTTTCAATTTCATTTTAATCCATCCTAAAAAAATGTTGCATTTTAATCAAAATAATTGTGATTAGTGCAATTTTATCATTGTATACGTAATAAATAAATATTTAATTATATTTACAAGTTAATTGCGATATTTATTTTGAGACATACTCTCTCCATTCCACTTCATTTGCCACCATATTTTGACACAAGAATTAAGAAAAAGAAGGAGAAAGAATTAGTGTAAGGAGGTGTTGTGAATATAAAAAGTAAAGTATGAAAAAGAATGAGGGGAGATAATAATTTGATTGATGTGCAAGTATAATAACATTCCATTTTTTGGTATTAACAAGTAAAGTGAGACGAAGAAAAATGGAAATTAGTGCCAAGAAAAATGGAATTGAGGGATGAAAATTAGTGACAAGTGAAATGAAACGGAGGGAGTATGGAATATGAAATAATAACTTACTTTTACTTGCCAAATCAAGGTTTTGATAATAGACTAAATTATTTATTAATGAAAAATCTGACTTACAAAATTAATTTATAACTCACATTATTATTATTGTTAATTTCAAATCACACCTCGTTTATCTTTCCAATTTTACAGCGCCAGGTGAGTTTGGTATTGTATCTAATTTCCTGAAAAGTGATTTTTCAATAGTAATTTTAGAAAAATTAATAATTTGTAATAAATATTAAAATTTATAAGTATGTTTGGATAATATATGTTCATAATTGATTATGAAAGATAAATATCAAAAATGATCTTTATGATATGTATCTCGATATAATAAATATACAAAATAGATAGAGGTTATTATTGTAAAAACAACACAAATAACAACTTCTAAAAATCACTTTTAGCAAAAGTTGAATCATTCTACGAAAACACAGTTTTTTGGGTTTTAACTGCTTAAAATTATAATCATTATTGTTATTCAAACGCTATTAAAAATGATTTTGAAATTTAAAAGTAATTATAATAAAAAAAAAAAAAAAAAAAAAACACTCTCGAACTCACTTACAATAAAATTATTGCCTTATTGCCCTAAATAGTAAATACTCCTTTTCGGGAAAAAATTGAAAATTAAAATTCCCTTATATAAGTGGCCACGTTTTAATTCAACCTCTCCACAACCATCCCAAAACACACACACACACGCGGATATTTTGAGAGAGTACAGATATGGCCGTAAGTCTGCGGTGGCTGGAGCCAAGTTTCTCGCTGCCGATCTCAATTGACCGGTGGTGGAGGTGGATTCCACAAGGACCAGCAATTTGGAGCAGAATGAGGTGGATCCCGCAGAACCTTCGCCGATGGGGCTGGTGGTCAGATCCCGACTTCTCCATCGTCGACTCCGTCTTGTGGTCATTCATCACTACCTTCGAGTCCATCGCTCTAGTCTCCATGCTCGGTTTCTTCTTCCTCTTCTACGGTTGTACCATCTAATCTCTTTTTGAATTGGTTTCTGGAAAGTATGGTTGAATATACGCCGGAGTCTGGTGTCGAGGACGTGACGTCAGGATGGGGTCGGAGGGAATTTTGAATTTGTTTTTAGTTAGTGGGGTGGAGAGCGACCGGAGTTCCCAGTAGGCCAGCCATTAGGGTTAGTTAAGCTTGAGATAGTGTTTCGATTGTGATATATTACTGTATTTTTTTTTTTGGGTGTTGAAATACCTCTTTCAAATTATTATTTTTCCTAGAAATTATATGGTTTTGCGAGTTTTATGATTATCTATTGGCATGTTATTTTTTGGAAAAATTCCTCTTTACCCACATATCTCAAATCATATCCCATCAAAACCCATTCCAAATTTAAAAAGACAACCCCTTTTATATTTCAAATCAAAATCCCTTTAAACCCCAATAATCATATACCGGTCAAACCAAACCGATTGACGGCTCCGTTAACTATACCGTCAATCGTCGCTTAATTCATGCTCCGGGCCAGAGACTTCCGAGTCCAAGAATCGCTCACAATGCTCATCAAATGCCTCCAATGGAGGAAAGATTTCGAAGCCGACGCCATTGTTGACGAGGATTTGGGTTTTCAAGATCTTGAAGGAATCGTTGCTTACATGAACGGATTTGACAGAGATGGACACCCTGTTTGCTACAATGCATATGGGGTTTTCAAAGATAAGGTAATGTATGAGAAAATCTTTGGGGACGATGAGAAATTGAAGAAATTTTAAGATGGAGAGTTCAACTCCACTCCCCAATTATCAAATCTGGTACATCAATCACACATTCATCGCTGCCAAGCTTAGCAATTCCTTCTTCAAATATGCATCTTTGAATGACACACGCAAGCTGTTCGACGAAACTCCCCAACCAACTATTTACATCTGGAATTCCATTCTTAGATGTTACTGTAAGAGCAGGTTCTATGAAGAAACTCTACATCTCTTTCGAACTATGCTATCGACCGAAATACCTGATCATATTAATATACCAATTGCTTTAAAGGCGTGTTCACGAGGCGGAGGCTGGAATTTGGGGAAATGATTCATGGGTTTGTTGAGAAGGATCCTTATATTGCTTTAAAGGCGTGTTCACGGCTGCCGAAATACCGATTGCTTGATTGATTCAAGTTGTCAAAAGTCAGGTTACTATCTTACTTGACATGTCTTTTAACCTCCAGCATTTTATTAATGTTTCGTCCATTGGCTTTGCAAGCTGGATTCTTGATGTTGGTCGAAATGGTTTCATTTTCGATTGTGTTGTCTCATAGAACCACTCTTGGCATAGGAACAAAGCTAGTGATTTTCTTTAGTGAACTAGTAATTGTTGGCAGTTATGTGGTAGTCAAGTGTATGCAAATGCAAATAAAGTTTTCATGTTCTTTTGTCAAGTTCTATTCACAACTAAAGTAATTGTTTCAGTTGTTTCAAAATTTGTTAAACAATTATATTACTCCGTATCTTACTATTTTGATTGATGTTTCCACAGATTTCTTTTGAACAAGTGTTTTCCTTTTGAGAGATATTTTATATTTGAATTGCACTAGTTCCAAATATACCAATATGTCCTCATGCCGACAAGTTTTGATAACAGAGGTGAAAGATTGTAACAAAGCATTCACGAGGGATGCCGGGCCGAAGATTGAAACCGGCCACACCGACACCGTCCATGATGTAGCCATGGATTACTATGGGAAACGTGTGGCATCGCATCATCCGATTCTAAGATTAACATAATTGGTGTAAGCACCAATTCTTCCCAGCACCTTGCTACTTTGATGGGTCATAAAGCCCCTGTTTGGCGTGTGCGTGGGCACACCCAAAGTTTGGATCAGTTCTTGCTTCTTGTTCATATGATGGTAGTGTTATAATTTGGAAGGAAGGCAATCTAAATGAATGGACACAGGCTCACACTTTCACAGACCACAAATCTTCTGTCAATTCTATTGCTTGGGCGCCTCATGAACTTGGCCTTTGCTTAGCTTGTGGTGGTTCTGATGGAGACATTTTAGTGTTGTTACTAGGTTCAATCAATTTAATTTCTATGAATCTATTGTTGGTACTGTTGTATAAGAACATCAAGTGATCTTATAGATATAAGATATGTTGTTGTTTATGATGTTGTAGATGACTTATAGCAGGTCTTATACCTTTTGCTATAAGACCTCTTATTAGTGTTGTTGTTTATGTTATTTTTGATGGTATAAGACCAGGTGTTATTATTCTTACAATTGGTGTATTACTAATAATAGGTCTTATACCTGTTACTATAAGACCTCTTATTAGTGTTTTAACATTTTTTTGTTGGTCCTATACCAGTTGCTATAGGACCAATTAAAGGGCTTATATCTTTGTATATGATGTTGCCAGGTCCTATACCAGTTGCTATAGGACCAATTAAAGGGCTTATAGCTTTGTATATGATATTGACAGGTCCTATACCAATTGCTATAGGACCAACTAAGGGGCAATATATTTCATTAGTATAAACTGTGGAGGAAAATTAATTTAAAAAAAAAAGAGATTTCACAATCAATTAATGAGATTCAATATTCAAAGCTATAAGACCATTGGATGGTCCTATAACAAGTAGTATAGGACCTCACACAATCTTATACCAACGCATTAAGACCTTTGAATGGTCCTATAGCAATTGGTATAGGACTTAACAACATCATATACAAAGCTATAAGACCTTTGAATGGTCCTATAGCAAATGGTATAGGACCTGCGAGCATAATATACACAGCTATAAGACCATTGAATGCTCCTATAGCAAATGGTCCTATACCAAAAAAGAAATTTAAAAAGAAAAGAAAGTGCTAAATACAATTATAAATTCAGGGATCAATTTTTATTTCCCTCCATAAGTGCTAGTCAGAATTACGCTCCAGAGTACAAATTGACTTCAACTTCATAACAGTTTCAAACAAGAAAATCCATGCTTCCAAAGAGCATAGAACATCACCACTAATAGTAGTCAATGATGAGAAGGTAAATTAATGAAACTAGATACAATTTAATTTTCCATTTCAAACTCTCTAGGCCAGTAGGACTCACAACAGCAGCATGTTGGATAAAAGAAGGTCACCCAAAGACCTTTGATGAAGCATTCAAGGGCGGCGGCATTGACCGACTGAAGCCAGAAGTTGGGGCAGCGAAATTCACATCGGAAACGGAGATATCCTCAATCAATCCATAGTCGTAGATCCAATTGGTGGTCTCTGGGGAAACCATTTCAAATTAATAGCCGGAAATCCAATAAATTCTCTTATCTTGAGACATTGTATTTTTCCACCTTTTCATACACAAACAAAAATAAAACATAAGCCACAAACAAAGACAGTTCATATATACATGATTTTATATAATTTAGTGCAAACTAGTTCATCCCCTTTATAAAATCATAGGCAAAACAAGTGGACATACAATGAAATTTATAATAGAGCAGGTCCTATATCACTTGCTATAGGACCATTAAAAGGTCTTAAAGCTTTGTATATAATGTTGCCAAGTCTTATAGCACTTGTTATAGGACCATTTAAAGTTTTTTTAGCTGTGTATTTGATGTTGCCAAGTCCTATACCAGTTGCTATAGGACCATTCAAAGGGCTTATATCTGTGTATTTGATGTTTTCAGATCCTATACCAGTTGCTATAGGACCAATTAAAGGCCTTATATCTGTGTATATGAATATGAATAAAAATAAAAACCAATATACAAAATGTTAAAACATTATGAGTTGTCTCATATCATATGGTCTAAGACATTTGATTGGTCATATAGCAAGTGGTATAGGACCTGGGAACATCATAAACACAGCTATAAAGACTTTTGAATGATTCTTTAGCAAATAATATATGATCTGACAACATAATATACAAAGCTATAAGACCTTTGATTGGTCCTATAGCAAGTGGTATATATTCCTATACACAAATATATCTACGATTGTCATTTATATCTAAAATTCCCCAAACTTAGTTAAAAAAATCTGAGAGGAAGCAGAGTAAAATAAGTACCTTAAGAAGCAAAATCATACACTCCTGCTCATTAACCTCATCAAAATGCTCCTGCCATCTATCCCAATCCCATTCTCCATCGCCGTCACTTGTAACCTCAATCTCTCTACTACCATCTCCGCTACTCACCTCCATCCGTTCCACCTGGTTGCTGGCATAGGCGCTGAGAATACCATGGATCCACTTAACAGCACTAGCGATTGCGGAGTCCCAGCCACCGGAGGGAGAGGCGAAGGAGTTGGGGACGGAGAGATTGAAGCTTGATTGTAGAGAGAGAAAGTTTAGGTTTAAGAAATTTTGAATTTCTGATTAAGATTTGATTACTGATATTACGGAGAGAATTTAGGAATTTAACGTCGTCTCCCCCTCTGTTAGCCGTGGGTTTATTTGGGATTTTCATCTCAAATGGGTTAAATGGGTTATTGGTTTCTAAATTGGGTCTTTGGGTCCTTAGCTCTTATTTTTTTTTTTTTATAATAGTCCAAGTCAAGAAACAAGGTGAGGTATTAATTCCTAGATCACATAAAAATTAAATTAGTTTTACCACTTGGCCATTTATTTGTGGCCATGAATATGCAACTTTGTTGGTTCAACATTTGTACAAACTTTACTATACAAACACAAACAGAGTGTTTGTAAAAGTGTTTGTAGTGTACCCATTGGCGGACACAAGGGGGCCAAGCAGGTACATTAGGCCCTGCTTGGTTTTTTTTTTTTTTTTTTAACTATGCTTGTCATTATTTCCTCTGTATTATGCTTGTCATTACTCTCTCTCTCCCAAAATAAATGTCCATTTTTTTTCTTTCAATTTTGCTCTTGATTCAAGAGTAAATTTGAAACTTTTTTTCGACATTTATTTAGGGACGGAAGTATTTTTTTTTGTATTTAGACATGCCATACTAACTACTTGGACTTACATAATTGTTCATTGTACCTATGGTGCTTGATGTTTTGATTTTGTTTCGGATATTAAGCAAAATGGTAACCATCTGTAATTTACATTAAGCTAAGATTTTTTTCTCCTTCTCATTTAGTCGCACTAAAGTTGTTTTGCATGTGGAAAAAATAGCAAAAAAAAAAATTCGGGGGCGCTGCCCCCGAACCCCCATCTTCAATCCTTTGCTCCAAAGAATCTTGGCCCCCCTTACTTAATATCCTGCGTCCGCCACTGAGTGTACCCGTTGTTTATAGTGTTGTACAATTTAAAACTTTAAGCATATCGACTTTTTTTTTTCTCAATTAATTCCCTTTTTTAATATTAATGCTCAAAATAATCAACTTTGAAAATATTTTCCAAAATTTGCTACATTTTGATACTTGCTACTTGATGTAACGAGTTTATAAATTTATCTGTTAAAACTCGCTACACCAAGTAGCGAGTTTAATAAGTAAAACAATTAGAAAATGGGCGTAATTAAACTAATTATGTTATTAACAAACTCGATACCATGTAACGAATTAAGTCGTTAATCGAACAGACTACATGATATAGCGAGTTTAAACGAAACAAATGTACACTATGTCGGGTTCCAGACTCACAAAAAAAAAAAAAAAAAAAAAACTTAAGTGTTTGAGTAGAAGCATTGCAATTGCCATTTTCATCAACATCCAAGTTTTTCATCCTTTAATTTCGTCATTGTAAGTATTGATCAACATTCAAGTTTTTTCTTTCTTCATTGTACTTTATTTTGCTTTGATTTTGGTAATTGTTTTCTTGAAAATTAGGGTATATTAAAAAATAGGGTAGTTGAAATTGAGAAAATTAAGGGGTTTTGAACTCAATTTGTGTTAAATTGTAATCATTTGATTAATTGTGTTATCATTGGGTGAAATGTATTGAAATCATTAGGGTCTTTTTTTCTTGAAAATTAGTGTTGTTATTAAAATAGACAAAAATTGAGATTTTGAACTCATTTGTTGATAAAGTGATATAATTTGATTGTTTATATTATCATATATGTGTAAAAATATATTAATATTGTTGTGTTTTTTTTCTTGAAAAAATTATGATTAGGAGTAATATGTTAGTATATTTTATGTATTTATTTGATTTCAAAATGGGGTTTATTTTGTTGTAACAGATAGTTACATTCATTGATCCTGGGCCTTTTGATAACTCTGTTTTGACTTCGCATGAGAACCATAGAGCTCGATATATTTGGGCAGGACAACAGGTTGTCTGTCCGCTTACATTTCGGCGTGGTGTCTCCTTGTCGGATAGATTAGCTGCGAGGATACTCTCGGGGTTAGGCGAGATTGGCTTTATGGGTGTACATTATATTGGGAGAATTCAGTATGATTATGGGTTGCTATAGATATTGATTGAGAGGTGGCATCCGGAATCCCATTCATTCCACTTCCTAGTTGGTGAGATAACCATTACCCTTGAGGATATCGACATGCTTTTTGAGTTGTCGATTGATAGGAATGTTGTTACTGATGCTGACAACCCAGCAGTTCCAGACTGGCGGGTATTATGTCACAATCTTTTAGGCGTTGTCCCACCTACTAGAGATATTGATGGGAGTAGTATTAAGCTTAAATGGATTACGACTCAGTTTCCACATTTCCATTATCTTCCTGATGATTCCCCCGAAGATATTGTTGATATGTATACACGGGCTTATATAATGCTAGCCCAGGGGTCTACTGTGATGCTTGATCGTACGAACAACAAGGTCAAGTCATACTATCTGCCACTGCTTAGAGAGATTCCGAGGATCTGGATATATAGTTGGGGTAGTGTTTCGTTGGCTTTTTTATATCGGGAGCTTTGTAGTGCGACTAACCCTCTTACGAGCCAGTGCGATGGATTTCTCAATGTTTTGCAGGTACGATTATCTCATTTTAATGTGCATTATATTGTTCGGTTTAATTTTAATTTCAAATTATCGACATTATATATAGTATTTGATATATATTTTATTGATATAGATTTGGGCATGGGCATGAGAGCGGTTGCTATGTACGCAGCCGGGAATTCGAATGTGAAATGATGATCCGGCACAAGGTGACATGCCAATGGGAATTATGGGATGCAATTATACATATATTATACTTTATTTTCTCGTCATTATAGTTTTTTCAACTGTTTCTTATAATTTTTCTTTTTATGAAATTTCAGGTGGACCGTACCATTGTATCTCAAGCAGGTTACTGCACATAACCTGCGAGGCTATCGTGATAAGCTGGGCAAGCTCACCGATGGTCATGTGGTGTGGCAGCCTTATAGAGATCAGCAAGCTCCGGCTTACTGCTATCAGGGACAGGCTGTATGGATGTCGCAGGTGCCTCTGCTATGTTTCGAGAGGATAGAGTGGCATATGCCGAATCGTGTTTTGAGACAGTTTGGCATGCTGCAGGGGGTCCCGAAACCTTGCTACATGGGGAAGGACTTGCACATAGTTGATCAGCGTGGAAATAATCTTGTGGTTTGGAGTGATCACCATTAGCAATATATTGCACCTTGGGGACACCGGCGAAACTTAGTGGTTGTGGGGGTACCAAGCTATCAAGTTATGCATTGCACTGATTCATATATGATATGGTATCGGAGCATAACATGCATGTTTGTGCAGAACCCAATTCATATAGAGGATGTTGGATACCGGTCGGTTACCCCTTTCCTAGAGGGCATGGTAAGTATTTACATTATGTCTTATTTTTTCTAGTTTTTTATTTAAAAAAAACTTCAATTTATTAACTTATATCTCATTCTTATTATTTTTGCTATAAAAACAGGTGCAAAACCTACAATGTTTGCATATCACCAATGAAGTTGGGATATCAAGGAATGATGAGGAACATCATCAGTCAAGTCTGCAACGAACTGACATGCGGAGGCTGATTAGTCATACGCTCATATATATTAGGGAGCAACAACGACTTGAGACTGCAGCACCTCCAGCACCAGTTGATCGGGTACAGGGGGTGGAACCTTGACAACATCGGGTGAAATATCATACACAGACACAACCACAACCACAAATGAACTTGCATAACGAGGCAGATGAGGAGCCTCACTTCGAGCCAGAGCCCGAGACCCAGCACGATGAACCTTTTTTACTATCCTTCACAGTGGGGAGCTACTTAGGTAGAGGAGGCAAAGGAGAGGATGAGACAAGAGGTTGAGGAGGGGGTTTATTCAGGTTTTTACCCTCGCCACGGCCCGATGCTACCGAGTCAGGTTAGTGGGGATACTAATGATGATAATGATTTTGTTGACCCTGGACCTAGGACTTTTCACACACCGGTATATTCAGAAAGTGGCTTTAGGGTTCCTTTATCAACCTCACGAGCTGATATTCCACCATTCTCCGATTTGTCTGCGACTTCATCCAGTGGGACACGTCTTACACAAGCTTAACGAGAGGAATTGATTAGAAAAGGGTTTAGGGAGCGGCATCTGACAAAGAAGTTCACCCGATTGCCTATGATAGAAAATATGAAAGGAGAAATAAGTGAAACTTTGTTTATATTTAGTTGTAATAACACATTTATATTTAGTTGCTTATTAGTACAATTTGTAATAAAATAATTACATTACAAATTTTGGGAAGTTGTTTGGAGTCTTTAGTACTGTTTGGGATATATTTTTGAGGCTATATTACAGTTTGGTATATTGTTTTGAGGCTTCAATACAGGTTGTGATGTTTGTTGTATGGATTTTTTGTATGCAGATGGCATTACAGTAGCTTGCTGCTGATGTGGAGTTCAATGGAGGTGAACTCCCTACACCATGTAACGATTTCACCAAACTCGCTACATGGTGTAGCGAGTTCACCTCCAGTGAACTTTACACCAGCAACAAACTGCTAAATAGTTAGAAACTGAAATTGAACACAATCTGTAAAAAAAATAAAAAAATTGAAACAAACACAATTTAAAAACAAAAAAATAAATAAATAACAAACTGTAAGTAAAACAACAAAAACTGAATAAACAATTAAAATTACATACAAGTCAAATACAGACTAAATCTAAATGAAATACAAATTAAATCCAACAACTCAAATATAAATTACATGAAATACATTCTACTCCCTATTGTTTGGGCATCTACGACGATTGTGACCTTTTTTTTTTGTATGTTGAACACTGAGTCTTCCGTTTATCTGGTTGAAAGTTCATACAGTTTCGAAATCGTCTTAATCCAGGCCGTCCAAACTTCGCAGAATGTCGATGGTGGGGATTAGGGAAAAAACGTGGCACCAAACCATCCACATCCCAATAGTTTTCATAGTGGATTGGTTCAAATATTCCCTTTCATGTCTTGTAGTATTCCTTAGTAGTGTAAAATGGAGAAACGAAAGAACGATCGTCAAGATGTTATGCTTGACAACATGCTAGAAGATGGGAACAATACATGTGATATACAACCCATTTACCACGTGTGCAGGTACGCTCATTAAATCTGACAGTTTGGATATTTCCACCTTTATCACCCCGACGTGCGGTTGTCACTTGATACACCCCATCTCATGAGTGTTGAACCTCCTAACCTGATGTGTCATGCCTTTCTTGCTATTCTTCAGGTATCGTTAATTAACTTTCTGGCTGAATTGGTGTAGGGAATTTATGTTTAGGTTATCCGGATTACCTCCTAAGGCATTAAGTGAAAACCTATGCCTTACTTGAAAGTACTCCAAACAACGGTAAAAGGCATGCCCAACAATTGTTGTGATTGGCATCCCACGGGCTCCTTTCATGACACTATTGAAAACCTCAGACATGTTAGTAGTCATAATGCCATATCTTTAACCACTATCATGCGCCAATGTCCATTTTTTGGCATCTAAATTCAGAAACCATCTGATTGCCTCAGGGTTAATTAAACAGATACTCTCTAAGGTAGATTTCAATTTTATATCTTGGCTTGCTTTACCCGCTCTCCAAAATAGATACTTCAAACCTTCCCCTCTATACTTATCCAAGAAATTTGCTCACAAATGTCTCAAGCAATATCGATGATGCACTTTTGACCACCATGTATCTTCTGCTATAGTCTCAAGAATGTCATGGTGACGGTCATATATCAAGCATACCTCACAACTCTTTTTAATATGTATGCAAACAAGATATAAGAACCAACGCCAGTTCGCCCGGTCCCTTTATTCAGCAACAGCAAATGCAAGAGGAAGTATACTGTCTTGGGTGTTAACACCCATGGCAATCAGTATCACCCCTTTATATCTACCATGAAGGAATATTCCATCAACAGAAATGACATGCCGACAATGAGAGAAAGCTTCAATGCAATACCCAAATGCCCAGAACACCCGTTGAAACATGTGTAATTCACCGGCAGGAGGAGGAGGATGAGTATACTCAACAATTGTTCCGGGGTTGTATTTTTGGATGGCTGCTAGGACGCGGGGTAACCTTATATAAGATTCCTCCCAATCTGTAAAAACCTTTGTAATGCCCTTCTATTTTCCACACCATGCCTTCTTATAGGTAATTTCCTTGCCGTACATTTTACTAATGTGTGCAATAATAACTCCAATCTTGACATCTGAATCCTTCTTAATAAGAGGAACTACCTACCGACCAATAAACTTCGCATATAGGTTAAGGTGATCTTGTCTTTCTCCAGAATATAAGCAACAATGAGTACCCTTGTACTTGGTCACTTCCCAATAACCAAACTTCTTCCTACTCACACGAACATAAAAGTTGCATGAAATTTTTTTCAATAGACATTTTATTGCTCATGTTTGAGTTGTGTTGTTTCTTACCCTGAACCGACGATTGGTTCTAATATGGTATCTTTTTATTTGAAATTGCACCTCATTCTTATAAGAAAAGCGTATCCCTTTAGCGATTTCATCTTTCTCTAGATCACAAACTGAAAAACTGTGTTGATTATGGTAATCAATGAAGCCTTCTTCTTGTCGAGCAATATCACCAATATTACTGTAAAAAGGATAATATAGCTCTCTCATACCTTCGATTTTTCGGTGCTTCATAATGAACCAAATATGTTTCCATGTCATCATCAATCGACCCATCATCACCCTCTCACAAATCAACATCAGAATCACTACTACCTTCTTGATATTCATCATCAACATAGTCTATCATTGCATCTACATCTGTGTCTTCTTCTTCATAATCTACATCATCTTCAGAATTATCATCATCAACTGGATCATTTGGCATGATTTTTAACATAATTTGATATTTGAGTTGAAACAATTGTTTGTGTAATTGGACCAACCCCTGCATCATGATTACAACTTGGTGAATTCCCATTAAAGGTCTGTGTAATACGTGTTCCAAACTCTTCATAATGTCGATTTTCATTCAATTTTACGACCATATACAGTTGCAAATTACTCATCCCTCCAAATTTAGCAAAAATATCGAACATAATATCCATACCGCATCATCTTCAATACGAAAAGGAAAGTACTCACCAATCCCGCTATCAAAAAAATGAGGATATCTATGCCCATCTCTTTATATATAAGACTCCGGTTGTTTCGCGTAAAATAACTTGCGAAAAATGATTTCCTGTAAAAAAATTTTCGGAAAATGAAAACGTTTTCCGAAAAATGAGATAAACATGTTTTCGGCTGTTTGGTAAAAAAAATATTTTCCGATTTTTTTTTATGTGTTTAATTAATATATTTTTCGATAAAAACATAATTTGAGATAAGTTGAGTGGGGTGGGGGGGCAGGGGTTGAGGCAGGGGTGGTGGTGGTGAGTGGAGTGGGGTGGGGAGTTGTTAAAAATAAATTTTAAATGATTAATTTTTTTTTTGACCCGACGAGAGGGGGGCAGGGGTGGTGGTGGTGAGTGGAGTGGGGTGGAGAGTTGTTAAAAATAAATTTTAAATGATTATTTTTTTTAACCCGAGGGGGGTTGGGGGTGGGATTGAAGCGCCCCGAACCGAGGTCCTACTTGGCCCCACGTCGGGACACGTTCTGAAGACGCCAAGTAATGAAAATTTTTCAAAATGTACTTTCTAAAAGTTATCACTTTTAAAACCTGTTTAACATTTAGAAAACTATTCTAACTTACCATTACAGGTAAAACCATTCAACTTTTAAAACTAACTCACACCACTTACAAACCACACTTCATTTATTTACAAACCAAGGAACCAAGTTCCCAAATGAAAAATATTTACAAAGCCTTTAAAAGTTTCAAAATAAAGACAACATGTTCAAGTCTCGGAATGCTACCCAAGGTTATACATTTACATAATGTATCCTTACCAAATACCTTCCTTCACAAAATCCCACTAGGCGCCCTCTCGGTGCTCAACGTGCCCTAGCCCCTGGCTCGGCTCTATCTAAGAAAGTAATAAAAAGGACGGGGTGAGAAAAATCTCAGCAAGTTATTATATATGCAACAAGATGATATGCAATCACATTAAGAAGCATATAACAACAAATCATATATATATCACATTCTTATTACACAAATAATATATATATATATATATATATATATATATATATACATACATACATACATACATATAACAAATAAGTGCCACAATGTAACACTTATAAGGATACTGAGCCAAGGTTTCATCCTCAAAAGGATATCATGATCCAAGCAGCAACAACAACTGAAGAAGCGATTCCGAAACCCAATCACAGTAACAACAAGTGGGACTATGACACAAAGTCATACCCAATAGTGCAACTAGACTTCCCTTGAGCTAGTTCACTACCCCCCAACCATGGCCAATGGCAGGGCAAACAGGGAACCAGTGTATGGATTATAACGAACTCGGCTCGTGTGCCATTATAATCCCATAACACTGCCCAACAACACAAGTACCAGCTGGACTTTCAAATATAAGCACAGTAATAACTACTTGCTTAAACAATCAATGTATGATTCCAAAGTAGGGAGCCATACAAGTAAAGCATATCCAAATGATAGCAACATGATAACAAGTATCAATTAAAAGTAGCACTAAGACTAAACCATCCTTGAATCAATTCAATGAACTTAGATTCCAAAGTAGGAAACCCTAATCAAACACATCATAAAGATGTCAACCAATGCATAAGGTGTAACACATATGAACTACACACTTACAATAGCCATTCAAGGATGTATCAACAATGGTATAATGATATTAACCAAGTTAGGTTCAATGATTCTAACTTACTTTAGCCCATCATTTAAACATCTTCAAATTATCAAATTTGGAATGTTAATACATCATTTTGTTGTTCATACATTGTACTTTGATTGTAGTGTCCAATTGGTTGAAAAATAGGTTATAAAATTGAACCTACATAGATTTAAAAATCATTCCACAAAACTGGTCAGGGCACGACTCGTGCCCCAGGGCAAGACTCGTGACCCTTTGATACCCCCTCTGATACAGTCATTCAAGCTAAGGCAAGACTGGGCACGACTGATAGGCACGACTCGTGCCATAGGGTACGACTCGTGCCCTCAGCAAAAACTTCAGAAACAGAGCAGCAACATCAGCAACTCCATGGAACCTTTACCACTTCATTTTTCCCAACATAAACAACCATTCTAAACTCCAAATTCAGTCCCATGCATACCAATATTACATCAACCCATTTCCAAATAAACCAAAACCCTTTCTACCATTTCAACACACACAAAAATCATTTCTAACCCAACCAATTTTTCCCTTTCCAACCCAAAATTCATTTCCAAGTAAACCACAACCAATTTTACCATTTCCCCAACTCAAGAAAAATGATCAAAAAATCATATTCAACTAGTAAACAACAACAACAATTATACCCATACTTGAGCATACAATTCAAAAAAAATATAATAACTTACTTGAAAAATAATATGAAAATTTGAGACTTTAATCGGATGAAAAGATGCTCCTTCTTCTCCCGAACGCAACGAAACGAGCAGATCGCTCAAAGGATTTTCCTTGATTAAATGGAAGATTTTTAAGTGGAGAGGTTAGGGTTTGGAAATGGGAACCATGGAATGAGCTGAGAGAATTTCTTGATTAAAAATGAAGCTTCTCCATTATTCCCATGGATAATCCTCAATACTTACACCTAACCACCTTCACCTATTTACCCCCTCCAACAACTAAAACCTTGAGGTTATACCTCTTACTCTTAAGCACCTTGAGCATTAATATAAATTACTACTTATTTTTAAAAATTTACCATTTTAACTACATACTCCTAATATGTTCAATAAGACATAAAATAATTTTTTTATTCCTATATTTAAAACTGCATATAAATTATAAAATACTAACTAACATATACTCCCTCCGTCCCGCCCGAAAGGGCACAAATTTCCTTTTTGGGCGTCCCATTTAAAAGGGCACAACCCCAAGAAGGAAAGTTTTTATTATTTTTATACTCTTCCTACCCCACTCATTCTCTCTCCTATTTTACTTTTACACTCACAACATTCTCTCTCCTAACTATTCCTCCCACTCATTCTCTTTCCTATTTAATTTTTCATACTCACAACATTTAACATTTTTCTCTTTCTTACATCACTTTTCATATTCATTTCTTAATTTCCGTGCTAGGAGGCAAAATTGCCCTTTCGGGCGAGACGGAGGGAGTAATGGCTACCAAATAATTGCAAAACGTATAAATGAAGGAAATGCACTCTAAATATATAATTAAACATGACTCAAAATAGAACCTATGATTAGGGTCGTGACATTCACTCCCCCTAAAAGAAAATTCGACCCGAATTTTACTTACTTACCTAGAAGGTCAAATAGCCAAGGGTATTTCCGCTCTATCTCTTTCCAGAGCTCCCAAGTAGATTCTTCTACATCATGGTTCCTCCAAACAACTCTCACAAGAGGAATACTCTTATTTCTCACTTCTTGCACCTTGGTATCAATAACTTGAACCGACAGCTCTACATAAGACATGTCCGGCTCTATATCCTCGAGAATCCTAGGCAACACATGTGAATGATCATATACATACTTCCGAAGTAGGGAAACATGGAACACACTATGCATTTCCCTAGAGATGATGGAAAATCAAGACGATACGCAAGATTTCCAACCCTTTCCACAATCTCAAAAGGACCTACAAATGTCGGAGCTAACTTACCCTTCTTGCCGTACCTCTTAATCCCCACTTTAGGTGAAACTCTCAAGAACACCAAATCTCCCTTCTGAAACTCAAGATCTCGCCTTCTCTGATCTGCATAACTTTTCTGTCTACTCTGGGCCGTAATCAATCGGTTCCGAATAATCTTGTCTTTCTCAACTGAATCCCGAACCATATCAATACCCCAAATCTTAGCTTCACCAACTTCATCCCAACAAACCGGAGACCTACACTTCCTCCCGTACAATGCTTCATAAGGTGCCATCTCAATGCTTGATTGATAACTATTGTTGTAAGAAAATTCAACAAGAGGCAAATGAACATCCCAAGCATCCGAGAAGTCAACCGAACAAGCTCGTAACATATCTTCAAGAATCTGAATTGTCCTCTCGGATTGGCCATCAGTCTGAGGATGTGATGTATCTGATGTATCCCTCAAAGAAGCAAGCCAAGAAGAAACTGGAATTCCGATTTGATTTTGTTTCCTATTTTGAAGTGTTTTAATTAGGATTGTTTTGCTTTTCCTTTTCCAAGCGGGTTTTGGAATTCCGATTTGATTTTGTTTCCTATTTTGAAGTGTTTTAATTAGGATTGTTTTGCTTTTCCTTTTCCAAGTAGTTTAGGGTTTTGTTTAGAGTATAAATACTCTCTTTCATTGTTTGTATTAGGATACGTTTTGATTTATTAAAATTATTGAATTTTGATTGCTTTGCAATTGTGGGTTTTTCCCTTTGGGTCTTGATTGACTTGCAGAAGATTCTCGCAAGAGATTCTTGTTGGAGTTCTTTGAATTCCTTGTGAAGGTTCTCATCTCTTGGTGTTTACCTCTTCAAACCCTAATTCAATTGTTGATTCAATTCGAATTAGGTCAAATAGTTGTTGATTCAATTATTTGCCTATCCTTTTTATTATTCCGCTGCAACTCGTTTACATCAGTTGGTATCAGACAAAGGACGATCCAAGGAAGAAAATCTAACAAGAAAGATGACCAACAATGGTGGAGAAGAAGAATCCCTTCTTGAGAAGATCGATATGCGTTTGGAGTTTGATCGTTGTCAGGTAAGAAAATATTCTATAAAGTATAATAAACTTTATAAGGAGTCTGATGATAAGAATGACTTGATGCTTTATTTTGAAACTGAGATTCAAAACGGCCGACTTCAAGCAAGTCATCAGTTTTTGGTGGATAAGTATCGCAACGAAAGGGATGTTGTTTGGGTAGAAGCTGAACGATGTCTTGTCCAAATCGATCTTTATACGAAAAGAATTCATCGTTTCGAGGCACGAAGGGAGGCTGAATTGAAGCGTCTCGAGGAAGAAAATTGCCTTGCTATTGATATATTTCCTGCCCAAGAAGATCCTGTTGAAGGGGAGTCTATTGTTGAAAATCTATGTGCAAAGGACGAGGACATTCAGGTTTGTGATAATAATATTCCTTCCCTTATTATAAACCCTGTTCATGCCCCTATTGAGTCCAAGGTGAATGATGAAATCCGAAGTAATTGGTTTGTTGCAAAATCGAATTATGTATTGGGCGATATTTTTGTCGGTGACTTTATTATGTTTACTCATGTGGACGATGGGGAGGTTGATCGGCCAAGAGATAATGGGATTGATACGGATGATAGTATTATGTTTCCGGAGGAAATTTTCATGCATTTATTTTTGCTTCGTCGTCATATTTATTCAAAATACTTGTATAAATGGGATGGACACGTTTTCTTCTTTCTTCCAAGGACGAGAAAAGATTTGCTGTATTCGAAATATCTCTTTATTTGGGATGGAAGATGTCAGATGTTGATCAAGGGGAGGTCGGGGCGGAAGGTCAACAAAGGAGGGTCAAAAACTTCAAGATCATGTTCTTTTTCTAAAGACCAGAATTCGGAGATGAATTCTTTTGAAGTGGGGGTGTATGATGTATCTGATGTATCCCTCAAAGAAGCAAGCCAAGAAGAAACTGGAATTCCGATTTGATTTTGTTTCCTATTTTGAAGTGTTTTAATTAGGATTGTTTTGCTTTTCCTTTTCCAAGCGGGTTTTGGAATTCCGATTTGATTTTATTTCCTATTTTGAAGTGTTTTAATTAGGATTGTTTTGCTTTTCCTTTTCCAAGTAGTTTAGGGTTTTGTTTAGAGTATAAATACTCTCTTTCATTGTTTGTTTTAGGATACGTTTTGATTTATTAAAATTATTGAATTTTGATTGCTTTGCAATTGTGGGTTTTTCCCTTTGGGTCTTGATTGACTTGCAGAAGATTCTCGCAAGAGATTCTTGTTGGAGTTCTTTGAATTCCTTGTGAAGGTTCTCATCTCTTGGTGTTTACCTCTTCAAACCCTAATTCAATTGTTGATTCAATTCGAATTAGGTCAAATAGTTGTTGATTTAATTATTTGCCTATCCTTTTTATTATTCCGCTGCAACCCATTTACATCAGGATGGAATGCTGTACTGAATCTCAACTCTGACCCTAAAGCCTTTTGCAACGCTTGCCAAAATCTGGAAGTAAATCGAGGATCACGATCTGACACAATGCTAACCGGAACCCCGTGCAATCTCACTATCTCGTGAATATACAACCTCGCAAGCCTCCCCATCGAATGGCAAATGTCAATAGGTAGGAAATGAGCGAACTTAGTCAATCTGTCCACGATCACCCAAACTGCATCATGCTTTCGACTCGTCCGAGGCAATCCCGTGACAAAATCAATTGTAATATGCTCCCACTTCCATTTCGAAATCTCTAATGGCTGAAGCAACCTGGCGGATCTTTGGTGTTCCGCTTTCACTTGCTGACACGTCAAACACTTTGACACATAATCCGCTATTTCCCTCTTCATGTTATTCCACCAAAAATGTTGTTTCAAATTTTGGTACATCTTCGTACTCCCGGGGTGAATGGTATACTTGGACTTATGGCCTTCATCTAGAACTTGGCGCTTCACCTCATCATGATTTGGCACACACAATCGGCCTCTAAATGTCAACACTCCCTCGGGACTAAGGGAGAACTCCTTGAATTTTCCATCCACGATCTGATCCACCACTTTCTTCAACTCTAAATCACCCTTTTGACCCTACTTTATTTGTTGAATCAAGCTTGGTAAGGCACTCATGCTTGCAATGATAGCTCCATGTCTCGACTCTCGGGGACACCAATCTCGAGCATCTTCCAACATCTTCCATTCCCGAACCATCAATGAAGAAACATAAGATTTCCTACTGATAGCATCCGCCACCACATTTGCTTTTCCCGGATGATAAGGAATAGTACAATCATAATCCTTCAACAGCTCCATCCATCTCCGCTACCTATTGTTCAACTCCTTTTGCGAGAAAAGGTATTTCAAACTTTTGTGGTCCGTGAAGATTTCAAACTTGGCCCCGTAAAGGTAATGCTTCCATTTGTGCAAGGCAAAGACGATAGCTGCAAGCTCTATATCATGTGTCAGGTAGTTCTGCTCACAAGAAGTCAACTTCCTCGAGGCATACGCTATAACTTTCCCATTTTGCATCAATACACACCCCAAACCTTCCTTCGAAGCATCACAATATATTACCAACCCATCATTCCCATTTGGTAGAACAAGTACAGGTGCCGATGTCAACCTCTTCTTCAATTCCTCGAAACTCGCTTGACACTTCTCATTCCACACAAACGGTATATTCTTCTGAGTCAACGGAGTAGCAATCTTTGAAAACCCTTTTATGAATCTTCTATAATACCCGGCTAACCCCAGAAAACTCCAAATCTTGGTAACTGATTCCGGCCTCTTCCAATTAACCACTTCTTCAATCTTGGAAGGATCAACTGAAATTCTGTTCTTTGATACAACATGGCCCAAGAAAGAAACCTCCTCAAGCCAGAATGCACACTTACTGAACTTGGCAAATAACTCCTTATCTCGAAGCACTTCCAACACCATTCGCAAGTGTTGCTCATGCTCCTCCTGAGACTTAGAATAGACCAAAATATCATCAATGAACACCACAACAAAAGTATCAAGATAGGGTTTGAAAACCCGATTCATCAAATCCATGAAAACAGCTGGAGCATTCGTTAACCCAAAAGGCATAACAAGGAATTCAAAATGTCCATACCGAGTACGAAAAGCTGTCTTGGAAACATCCTCAGGACGAACTTTCAGCTGATGGTACCCGCTTCTCAAATCAAGCTTAGAAAATACTGTCGCACCTTGCAATTGATTAAATAAGTCATCAATATGAGGTAGAGGGTATTTGTTCTTCACCGTTACTTGGTTCAACTGCTGATAATCAATACAAAGTCTCAACGACCCATCCTTCTTCCTCACAAACAACACTGAAGCTCCCTACGGCTAGACACTCGGTCGGATGAACCCCCGATCAAGCAACTCTTGCAACTGAGCCTTCAACTCTTTCAATTCAGCTGGGGCCATTCTATAAGGTGCCTTGGATATTGGAGCTGTACCCGGGAGCAAATCAATCCCAAACTCTATCTCCCTATCCGGAGGAATCACATATTCGAAAGAAAACACATCTGAAAACTCCTTAACTATCGAGACATCCCCAAATTCCGGCAACACCTTGGTAGTATCAAGGACACTAGCTAAGAATCCCATACAACACCGAAGCAATAACTTCCTAGCTTTTACATAAGAAATGACACGAATAGTCCCAACTGAAGGAATAGCCTCAAAAACAAACTTAGGCATATTCGGGATGGAAAAGGTAACCACCTTCTTATGACAATCAACTAAGGCATAATACTTGCTTAGCCAATCCATACCCAAAACAACATCAAAATCATGCATAGGCAATACTACCAAGTCAGCAGGTAACACATGATCACAAATATGCACATCACAAGCAGGTAACACCTCATCGGTTACCAAACACTCTCCCATCGGAGTTGACACTTCTAGCACATAAGGCATAGAATCCACAGAAATAGGCAAATTCGATGCAAAATGCATGGACACATAAGAATGAGATGAAGAAACCTTATGGCCTTCCGTTTTCCTCTTATATTCTTCAATGTCGTGCTCCACGTGGTATGCTCTATCCATTGCATCTTGAAAACTTTGAAACTTATGGGCCACTAACGGCATCCAGATCACTGTCTTCAAACCCCTAACAAACCTTATGGCCTTCCTCTCCTCGGTTGCCACCAAATGAGTGCAATACCTTGATAACTCCGTGAACTTAGCCACATACTGCGCCACGGTCATCATATTCTGCTCCAGATTAAGAAACTCTATCTCTTTCTTGTCTTGATCCACGATTGGAATAAAATGTTCTTTGAATTTCCTTACAAAATTCTCCCATGTATAAGGAACATGGGCCTCGTCCCAACTTGCCTTGAGAGTTATCCACCAATGTTCAGCCGCACCTGAAAACTTGTAAGCTGCAAACCTTACTTGTTCATCCTCGGTACATCTCAGCACCTCAAAGATCTTTCCATAGCCTCAATCCATCTTTTTGCCTTTGCCACATCCGGTTCCCCCTCATAACCGATAGGTTTCAACTTCAAGAACAGATCCAACCCCACCCTAGGCGCTGCTTGCTCTCCTTGCTGTCTCTGGTCATGCACGACCTTCATTGCCGCTTCTAACATTCCTTGGAACATATCTCGGGTCTCCTCTCTTACATTTCCCCGACCTAAAGGTCCGATCGGATCTCCTTCCACTCCTGCCATAGCAAATGAATACCTGCATAAAACATTCAACGTTACTCACTCGATCCATACTACCCTCCTAGGTCACGTAGTCACTCTAGAGTCTAGACTATCTAAACCTAAGGCTCTGATACCAACTGAAGCGCCCCGAACCGAGGTCCTACTTGGCCCCACGTCGGGACACGTTCTGAAGACGCCAAGTAAAGAAATTTTTTCGAAATGTACTTTCTAAAAGTTATCACTTTTAAAACCTGTTTAACATTTAGAAAACTATTCTAACTTACCATTAAAGGTAAAACCATTCAACTTTTAAAACTAACTCACACCACTTACAAACCACACTTCATTTATTTACAAACCAAGGAACCTAGTTCCCAAATGAAAAATATTTACAAAGCCTTTAAAAGTTTCAAAATAAAGACAACATGTTCAAGTCTCGGAATGCTACCCAAGGTTATACATTTACATAATGTATCCTTACCAAATACCTTCCTTCACAAAATCCCCACGGGTGCCCTCTCGGTGCTCAACGTGCCCTAGCCCCTGGCTCGGCTCTATCTAAGAAAGCAATAAAAAGGACGGGGTGAGAAAAATCTCAGCAAGTTATTATATATGTAACAAGATGATATGCAATAACATTAAGAAGCATATAACAACAAATTATATATATATATATATATATATATATATATATATATCACATTCTTATAACACACACAAAGATATATATATATATATATATATATATATATATATATATATATATGTATATATATACATACATACATGCATACATACATAACAAATAAGTGCCATAATGTAACACTTAGAAGGATACTGAGCCAAGGTTTCATTCTCAAAAGGATATCACGATCCAAGCAGCAACAACAACTGAAGAAGCGGTTCCGGAACCCAATCACAGTAATAACAAGCGGGACTATGACACAAAGTCATACCCAATAGTGCAACTAGACTTCCCTTGATCTAGTTCACTACCCCCAAACCATGGCCAATGGCAGGGCAAACAGGGAACCAGTGTATGGATTATAACGAACTCGACTTGTGTGCCATTATAATCCCATAACATTGCCCAACAAACAAGTACCATCTGTACTTTCAAATATAAGCACAGTAATAACTACTTGCTTAAACAATCAATGTATGATTCCAAAGTAGGGAACCATACAAGTAAATCATATCCAAATGATAGCAACATGATAACAAGTATCAATTAAAAGTAGCACTAAGGCTAAATCATCCTTGAATCAATTCAATGAACTTATGATTCCAAAGTAGGAAACCCTAATCAAACACATCATAAAGATGTCAACCAATGCATAAGGTGTAACACATATGAACTACACACTTATAATAGCCATTCAAGAATGTATCAACAATGGTATAATGATATTAACAAAGTTAGGTTCAATGCTTCTAACTTACTTTAACCCATCATTTAAATATCTTCAAATTATCAAAATTGGAATGTTAATACATCATTTTGTTGTTCATACATTGTACTTTGATTGTAGTGTTCAATTGGTTGAAAAATAGGTTATAAATTGAACCTATATAGCTTTGAAAATCATTCCACAAAACTGGTCAGGGCACGACTCGTGACCCTTTGACACCCCCCCTGATATAGTCGTCCAAGCTAAGGCATGACTGGGCACGACTGATAGGCACGACTCGTGCCCTCAGCAAAAACTTCAGAAACAGAGCAGCAACATCAGCAACTCCATGGAACCTTTACCACTTCATTTTTCCCAACATAAACAACCATTCTAAACTCCAAATTCAGTCCCATACATATCAATATTACATCAACCCATTTCCAAATAAACCAAAACCCTTTCTACCATTTCAACACACACAAAAATCATTTCTAACCCAACCAAAAACCAATTTTTCCCTTTCCAACCCAAAATTCATTTCCAAGTAAACCACAACCAATTTTACCATTTCCCCAACTCAAGAAAAATGATCAAAAAATCATATTCAACTAGTAAACAACAACAACAAAAATTATACCTGATGCTGCAGGAAATGTGCTTATCAATCTTCCTCCACGTGGCAGGACTGATCACCTGGCTTCTTGACCTGAAAACAGAACCCACGACTAGCCGGATGTGTCTCCGGCGAAGACGCTCGGGCGTGAGAATAAGATTACAGTTGTATAAAGCTCAAAATGTATTGAATAATGAACTCAGAATACAAAATGGCAGTTACCTTTGCACCGTTGGTAGTGATGAAGTATTTATAGTTGGTGTAGGTAGTTTAATGACAGGGCTACATGAGCTCCGAAATTATAGCTGCGGTTATGCTCATGGGAACGTGCTCAGAATCGTCCCTGATTCGTAGGGAGGTTGTTATGGAAAGGTTGACCCACATGCGTCTTCACATGTCAGGTCGACACTTGGTGTTGAGGTCGGGGTCGCCACTTGTGGAATGGCCGACCTGACTGGTGGGTAGAGCATGGTTCGTACCCGAATTATGATTATAGATTATGAGGTCGGACTAAGTTAGGTCGGGACCTGGTAGGTCGGACCAGGGGCTTAGTCGACTGATGCAAGAGATGGGCTTTGGGCCTTGTTCTGATTGGGCCAGCCTCATTGAGAATGTGATGGTCAAGGCTGCTTGTGATTGGGCTTCACTCCTTTGGTCCAACTTGACACTTTTGGTATGTTCAGTGGCCCCCAACTTTCGAGTTGACTTCGTCGACTTGGAAGTTAAGAAGATTTCTGTGACGAAAATTGCTTTACTCGCAGGTCGATGTTAGTCTTGGAAGTAGGTCGACCATGATGACGTGGCAACATCCTGATCGTAGGTGATGAACGGTTGGAGATGTAGGAGCGCCGATTTTCGTAATGATTACACTTTAGACGTTTGAGAGTCCGCCTAGGAAACTGTTTCCACCATTAATTAGGAAAATTAATTTCGAATTTCTCTTTGCCCTTTCCAATTCAGGGAACTATAAAATCAAGAATCCTTCCCCATTTACAACTTTCGCCTTCCCTGAACTCTGTACGTGATTCCGGCGGTGATAAAGGACATTGCTTCTTGCTATAAATTGGTGTTTTTGCCTTCCATTGTTCCGTTTTTCTCCGCTGCTAAAGGTATTCTCCTTATTCTTTAGAATTAAGGCTTTAATTTCTGCAATTTCTTTGATTTCGCCATGGCTAGGACCTTTAGTTGTGAGGCCGGAGCTGGGTATGGTTACTGTATTGTCAATCATAGAGTCTACAAATATTTGAGTGGAGAGTGGAGGGAGATAACAATAGAGGAGTGCTCTTCAATTTTGACACATTGGGGCCTGCGATTCAATGAGCTAAGTTTGCCTGTGGGGAATGAACTAGGCGCCTTAAGAACGGATGATCCAAGAGTTGTGTCTTTTCACCTTTTCCATGAGCTTCTCGATCATATAGCTTTGTTTTATGTCAAAGATGCCATTAAGCCTTCCTTTATTAGAAATAGGATAGGATTTTCGGGGGAATCTAGGTCGCCCCTTAGTGCGTCTACTAGGGCTCCTGAGGCTTCATGTAGAACTGATTCCCCTGTTTCCCCTTCTTCTTGTACAGATATGGAGACTCAAGGTGGAGCTCATGCCTCGACCTCGTCAAGCCCGCGCATTGTTGATGCCTTTGATAACACTGTAGTGCGGGCGGGGAATGAAAGAGGCTACGTTCCTCCGAAGGCCGGCGGAGGAAGCGAAATTATCCATCTCGCTTAAGCATGATATATGATTTTTGTGATGTTGATAAGAAGGAGTTTAGCGTTGCTCTGTATAGTAGGGGGGACTTCTTTAACAAATTTGGGGACACCTACGAGGAGGAAACTACCAAGGTAGCTTTCTACTACGGCCAATTCGAAGCTGGCTTGAGATTACCTCTTGACCCCTTCATAAACGAGTTCTTGGAGTGCACCGATGCCTTGCCACTTCAGCTAGGAGCCAACACCTGTAGGGTACTGGTTTGCTTTATTATGGTTTGTAGGTTCTTAGGGTATGAGCCGTGCATGAGGGTGTTTAAGGAGTTCTTTAGCATTAAGTTTGATAAGGATAGTGGCATAAGTACTCCTTCCAAGCCAAAGTCTCCCAAATTATTTGCCAATCTTCCTGGCAAGGCTAGTGGATGGAACTCTTGCGTGGTGGTGGTGGAGAGTAGAAGAGGATGGGAATTCCCTTTGCCCAGTGCTGATACAACTGGGGTAGATGAGAACAACTACTGGGCCCCACATTGGCATAATGATTTACGTAAGAAGTTGATGGAGTTTACCAAGAAGGGGGCTATCAGTTGGGATGCTCTAGGAACCAACAAAAATAATTTTATCCGAGCTGGATTGATGGTTGGTGAAGGAGAGGTAGTGCCCATGGTGCCAGTAGTTAGATGTCAGAGATATCCAGATTGGGTCACCCATGAGGGAGCTCGATTCAGATTTGAGAAAGAGTGCCACTTTTGTAAGAAGACTGCCAACTATTGTAAGGAGCGGGTAGAACATTTTGGGGGTAAGAACTCGACCATTCCTTGTACCTTGATCCCTCTTACCTTTGCTTAACTGTTTATTTATGAATTTGATTCGTACATAGAACTTTTTTGCTCGTATGTAGAATAATCAGTCCACACATATTTAATTCGTACATAGAACTTTTTTGCTCGTATGTAGAATAATCAGTCCACACATATTTAATTCGTACATAGAACTTTTTACTCGTATGCAGAAATTTTATGTGTCGACCTAACCCTTGATCATTTCAACTTTGGTGTAGTCTTAACTCCTGAGCAAGAAGCGAGTATGGGCCGAACCATTGACATCAGGAAGAGCAAGTGGAGCTGTGGAGCAGCCAATGCTAGAGAACATAGGGAGAGAGAGGGTGCTCTCCGTCATGACATTTTGCAGACGGTAGATGTGGACCCCGTTAACTCTATACCGATGGAGGAGAACCCCGAGGAACTGGAGGGGAACCAAGTTGGAGACGTCGCCCAAGAAATGGAGGAGGTCGACGCTGAAGAAGCCAATATATCCGACCAAATTGTGGAGCCAGCTCAGGATGCTAGAAAGACCAGAGCTCGTGATCAACCCAAAACCAAATCCAAAACCAAAAGAATTTCCAAGGCCAAGTCACCTGTGATCGAGTTAGATGATGAGGGGGATGATGAAAATGATACGGCCCCTCTAAGCAAGAAGATTAAGATTGGGAAAACCAAGGTGAGCTCGACAGTTGATCAGGTCGATGCTAACGAGCCGATGGAGAATGAAGTTAGGAGTCCCCAGCCTTCTCCTGTCCAGGTTTCTTATGCCGAGCTGATCCAGTCTCGTGTTGACGAGTTGAGTGCTTTGTGGCTCCTTTAACCAGATCAATCTTAGCCGGGGAGTACCGGAGGCTGGGTACGGACGGGCCGTGGTCGAAGGGGTGCCGACCGGGATTTGATCATGGAGTTCACTAAGAAACCTCTAACTCCGTGCACTGCGAGCTAGGGTCGGGCTGGCTTCTTCCGAGGTAACTCTTTGGCATTTCTTGTGTTGTTAACTTTATTTTGCTCGCTTGTTCCATATCTCCATTTGTGTCTGTCAGATCTAACCTCTTCCTCCCACTCTTCTTTTCAGTCTCTTGCCATGATTGACCTGGCTACTACTTACTGGAAGGCTGCTGAGGAGCAGGAGAAGCTAGCCAAGTCCATGTTGGCAAAGAAAAATGCGGGGAGTTGAAGAAGCTGGAGGAGGAGAACGCCAAAGTGGGGAAACTGAAAGAAGCCAACGCTACGTTGAAGGAGGAGCTCAAAAACTTGAAGGAAGAGCACTCAGACTTAGACAACTCGTATGAAGCTTTGAAGCTTGTTAAAGACAACGAAATAAAGGCCAAAGAAGAAGCCTGTGGCAAGTTGGGAGAAGCTACCAAGGAACTCGCCGCCCTCAAGGAGGAAAAGAATAGGCTAGCTGCTGATCTGGCATTGGCGACTCAACAGTTGGAGGAGGTGCCCGTCACTTTGGCCAAGAAACAAGAAGAGGTGGATGCTTTGCCGAGCTCAATGGGGGTGGACCTAGGCTAGCTGCTGCTGTGAGGGCTGCAAAGGAGGATGCTGTCAAGGCATATAAAGATAGTGATGATCTGCACGCCCATATTACCGAAGAAGCTAGGGGGTTCTTCCATGTAGGTCGGGCTCATATGGCTCGACGTATAATAGTAGATCCCTCTGTCAATATATCGATCGAACAGCTAGCTCAATGGGCTTCTGAGGATCCTTATAACACGGCAGCTCGCCAAGGCCACTCTTTGGTGCCATACAATGAGAATGACCTGGAGCTTATAATCAAAGATGATGAAGAAGCAGAGGCAGCACCTTGGGATCCTCCTGTTGTCGAAAAGGTTAACTTTAACACCATCTTGGCTGAACTCGAGGAGTCTGACTCTCCGGCCTTTGATGGTGATACTCCAAGGCATGGGTTTTCTGTGTCGGGTAAACCAACTGGCCCCCAGCAGGAGGAAACTGTAGACGAGCAAGCGGCTACCAGTGGTCAACTTGAAGGTAATCCCACAGATTGAATTTTGAAATTGATGGCTATGTAATGAACAAGTCCCAAACATTTCTTGTTTTTTGTGGTTTTATGAATACTTAGATGCCTAGGCCCTATCTTTTGGGAGGCATAACACATTTGTAATTTAATTAACTAAGTCTTGGCCCACTTTGGGAGACTTAATTATGTTTAATCGTAACTGACTTCTCTTTTCTGCATGTTTTATGCTTTGGAGGTAGGTGTCGAGTTAGATTTAGTAGGGCAACGACTTATCTTAAGTTTGAGGTCGTCCTGACTCTATGAGGCTTTGGTCGACCTCAGCCTTAATTAACTTTTGGAACGAGATTGATTATAAATCTAATCTGTTCAAACTTTTTAAGCTGACCAAGGGTCGAGTTACTCAGATCGAAGTCGATTAGGAATCGGACTTGTTAAAATAGTAGAGCTGATTAAGAATCGAACTAATTATAACAAACTGACTAAGAGTCGAGTTTGTTGGAACGAAGTCGACTAAGAGTCGGACTTGTTAAATTAACTAAGCTGATTAAGAATCGAGCTTGTTATAACAAACTGACTAAGAGTCGAGTTTGTTGGAACGAAGTCGACTAAGAGTCGGACTTGTTAAATGAACAAAGCTGATTAAGAATCGAGCTTGTTAAATTTAAGCTGACTAAGAGTCGAGCTTGTTATAACAAACTGACTAAGAGTCGAGTTTGTTGGAACGAAGTCGACTAAGAGTCGGACTTGTTAAATGAACAAAGCTGATTAAGAATCGAGCTTGTTAAATTTAAGCTGACTAAGAGTCGAGCTCATTGGGATTGGGGTAACACTATGTTTGATCGAATAAACTGCGCTTTTTATTGAAGTAGGAAACATGTTTACATCAACTTGAAACAAGAGCTAACACAAGCTTGAACTTTGAAACTGAAAACTAGAAGTAGTATTTGATGAGGTGAGTAGCATGCCAAGGATGTTTCAATTCGTCACCTCCAGGATGAGCTATCATGTAGGTCCCTTCCTTGACGACTTGAGTAACCACATATGGACCTTCCCAATTAGGAGATAGTTTATTCTGCTGGGTCCTTCTGCCCGTTGCCTCAATCTTTCTTAATACGTAATCCCCAACTTGGAACGACCTTGCTTTGACCCTCTTGTCATGGTAACTTTTAGTTCGCTGTTTGTAGTTGACCAGTCGGAGGTAGGTTTCTCGCTTCTCGTCGATCGATCCAGTCGATCAATCTGTTGGTATCATTTTGCTCCCGATTGAAGAAAGTCACTCTAGCGATAGGGAATGCGAGCTCGGCGGGTGCCATGGCCTCGACCCATATGTGAGAGCAAAGGGGTTTCCCCGTAGGCCCCAGAGTGGTTGTACGAACCGCCCCAAAGAGCCGTGGGGAGTTCGTCCAACCAATTGTTTCGTCGACCTACGAGTCCGGTCTTGAGCGAAGATAGAACAAGTTTATTTCTTTGCTTGGCTTGTCCATTTCCTTGAGGGTAGGCCACAGAAGATTTCCAATGCTTGATTCCTACTCGATTCATTTCTGCTTCGAAGGTTTGGGAGAACTGTAGTCCGTTGTCAGATACTATGGCTCGAGGAAACCCAAATCGGCACCAAATGAAGTCGTGAATGAAGTTGATAGCATTCTCCTCAGTGATGCGAGCTAACGGTTTGGCCTCAACCCATTTTGTGAAGTAATCTATGGCAACGATCACATACTTGCAATTTCCTCGGGCGGGAGGGAAGGGTCCAATCAAGTCGACACCCCACATGTCGAATGGCCAAGCTGCGATTACTGGAGTCTGCTCGGTTGTTGGCACATGAGGTAAGTTGGCAAACCTTTGGCATTGATCACATTGCTGAACAAAGTTGTGGGTGTCAGCTCTCATGTGTGGCCAGTAATATCCCAAAGTGATTAACTTGTCAGCAAGGGTCCTGGCCCCCGGGTGTCCACCGCAAATTCCACTATGCACTTCATGTATCAATGTGGCGACCTCTTGAGGGTGAATGCACTTTAATAATGGTCGAGTATAGGATCTTCTGAATAGGTTGCCTCCTTGAATGACATACCTTGGAGCTTTCTTTTTGATAGCTCGAGCCTTCTTCTCGTCATCTGGCAGCTCTCCATTCTCTAAATATGCCTTCATTTCCTCGATCCAACACTTCTCCTGAGTCCAATTTCTTGAGGGATCATCTATGCACTGAATTTTTACCCTCTCATAAGCTGGATTTTCGAGGAAGGAGATGGGCTCGCCATGTGGCTCATCTGAGGTAGCTAATTTTGAGAGGAGATCAGCTAGCTCGTTGTCCTCTCTTCCAATCCTTTGAATCTCCCAGAATTCCAAATCCTTTATCAGCTCCTTCACCAGGTCGCAGTATTTAATCAACGTGGAGCTAAGTACCTCGTACTCGCCTCTGACTTGGTTAACTATCAGTTGTGAATCACAGTAGGCCATGATCTTAGTGGCTCCAAAACACTTGGCGTACTCAATAGCTGCGATTAAAGCCTCATATTCGGCTTGGTTATTGGACGCATCAAACTTGAACCTTAGTGATTCCTCATACACGGTCCCAGTTTCTGGCTCAATCAACACTATTCCAGCTCCACTGCTATTCTTGGTCGCTGACCCGTCTGAATAGACCTTCCAACAATCATCGGGTAGGCTAATGACGACCTGGGACTCTGGTTCTTTCCCCTTAGCTTTTTCTTTAGGAACTCGTTGCTCGTTGTCTTCCTTGGTGAACGTAAGCTCGACCAAGAAGTCAGCTAGAGCTTGAGCCTTCAACGCCTTTCGAGGTCGATAGTCAATGTCAAATTCAGTGAGGGCAATTGACCAATTGAGCAGTCGACCCGAACTCTCAGGCTTGTGCAATATCTTTCTCAAAGGTGCATTAGTAAGAACCACGATTGGATGAGCTAGAAAATAAGCTCGCAGCTTCCTTGAAGCCACGACTAGAGCATAGGCGACCTTCTCAGCGTTGTAATACCTACTTTCCACATCTGATAAAGCTTTGCTGATATAGTACACAGGCTTCTGAAGCCCCTCATCCTCTCTACATCGGCAACTGCTACTTTACCCAACCGACTTGTCTCCCGAATAGATATACAAACAAAGTCTCTCCGGTGGTCGGGCTACTTAGCAGGGTGGAGTAGCGAGGTAATCCTTTAGGTTTGTTGGAACGACGAATGACATTCGGTCGTCCATTCAAAACTTTTCGCCCCTCAATGCTTTGAAGAAGGGGAGAGACCGCTCTGCGACTTTGATATGAAGCGACCAAGAGCCGCTACCCTTCCGTTAAGTCGCCGCATCTCTTTGACACTTTGGTGGGAGCCTGCATGTCGACTAAAGCCTTTATCTTCTCTCGATTAGCTTCTATGCCCCTTTGAGATACCATGAATCCCAAGAACTTGCAGTACCACTCCAAACACACATTTGCTTTGGGGTTGAGCTTCATGTCGTTTGCTCGTAAATTGGCGAATGTCTCCTTTAGGTCGACCACGTGACTCCCGGCCTTAGTTTTAATGACCATGTCGTCAACGTAAGCCTCCATATTTTGACCAATCGTGAGGCAAAGACTTTGTTCACCATCCTCGATAGGTCGCTCCTGCATTCTTCAATCCAAAAGGCATCATATTGTAGCGGTAGATGCCTCAGTACTGAAATGCCGTCTTGACTATGTCGTCCTCATGCATCTTGATCTGGTGGTATCCCGAATAAGCGTCGAGGCCGAGGGTGGAGTGACCAGAATGGAATCAACTAGCTTGTCTATCCTTGGAAGGGGATAAGCTGTCTTTTGGGCATGCGAGGTTCGGAAGTGGTGAAGTCGACACACATCCGCCATTTGCCATTTGATTTCTTCACCATGACCACGTTGGCTAACCACGTTGTATGAGTGGCCTCTTTGATTATCCGCACTCAAAAGTTTTTGTACCTCGGTTTTTATGGCCTCTTCCTTGTCGCGAGCAAAGCTTCTCAATTTTTGGGGTCTAGGCTTTATGGTCGGGTTGACTTCCAATCTGTGAACGGCGACCTCCTCCTTGATTCCCCTCATGTCTTCTACCCTCCATGCAAAGACATCATTACTTTCTTTGAGTAGCTCAATGATTTACGCTCGCTCCTCAGCTGATAGTTTGCTTCCCAATCTGAATTTTTTGGTCGGGGTAAGAAGGGTTGGTGATTGCGACTCTAGCTCATCCACGGACTTCTAGCTCGGTCCATATCGAATTGTAGAGTCTCCACTATGATTTCCACGACCTTTTGTCTTTCCTCGGCTCCCAAGTGTGGAGCCTCCTCGGCTATCATATCATCAAGCTTGTCTCGCAACCTTCTGGTAGTGGCCCCCGAGTTATTGTCTATCCGGAGGCATAGGTCTCCTATGACGACTTGATCGACCATAACTACATCTTAATCGACCTCAGTGGTGTTAGAGTGACGTGTCGACTCAAGAATGACCTCGTCATTTGAGCGATAGGTCGACTCTACCACGTCGGTGATTGTTGACGGTCGGGTAGTTTTGGTGGACTCGGGAGACGGCTTCAAGTAACCATCGGCGGTCTCAATCTCTAGCTCCCTTTTCTTTCTTTCTCTTAAAACATGATCCGGATAAGCACGAGTTTGTGCCTTGTACGCAACCCACTCCGGCGGGTGTGGGGAACTTTACTATTTGGTGAGGAATTGATGCTACCATTCCAAGAGCGACTGTCCGGGAATTCCAAGTATGGCGGCATAGTCACTATTTACATCAATTACGATAAATTGTACCTTCGAGACAATCTGAGGGGTCTTGGCCTAGGTCGACGTCGAGCAATATCTGGCCTTTAGAATCAGCGCGGTGGTTGGTGAAGCCCTCCAACCTGCCATCATACCTCTCCAACTGTTCATCATTAAGACCCATCTCCTTGAAAGTTTTGTAAAACAAAATATCCTTGCGAGGCCCCGTGTCGACTAAGAGTACGCTCGTCGTACATCCATCAATGAGACCTGGGATGACGAGAACTTGCTCCCTAGCCGCCATATTAGTTGCCAATTCGTGGGGGTAGAAGGCGATCGCCTCATCTCTTACTTCTCTCCTTGGAGGCACATGTGGGGCCTTATTGAGAATGGAATATCTTGTGCTTGATGGCCGTGTTGCTCGCTTGTTCGATGATGACCCCCGGAGTTCGATCTAGGTTGCCTAGGTCCTTGTTGCCCACTGGCGGCTGCTCACCTCCTCCGGTTTGAGGTCTCTTCACATAAGCTTCGAGTCTCCACAGTCGACCATTCTCTGGATGATACGCTTTAATCCCAAGCAATCCTACGTGAGATGACCGGTGTCTTTGTGGTAGTCGCGGTACTTGCTTTGTTGTCCCTCCTAAACTTGTTGCTGGATTCATTGGGACTGGAGGAGCCGGTTCGACGGCATTCAAAATCTCGGTTCGACTCACCGTGAGGGAGTGAAAGCTTCGGGCACCTTCTCTGTTGCCCTAGTTACATTCTTTCCATTTTTATTGTTCCCCATTCTTGTTGGAGTCCTTTTTATCGTCGGCGACTTCAACCTTGGGGCTTTTACCATTCTTCTTTTCTTTCCTTTCCTCGGCTGAGAGCGACGTTGTATACCTTCTCAAACAACTCTGTCGAGTTGTTACTTGTACGAACTGTGAGCTCGTAATCCATGTCTGCCGAGGAAATACCGTTTCGGAAGCAGTTAATGACTTCCCTATCAGTGAGGTCTTCCTCTATCTTATCAACCATCTCTTTGAACTTGGTGAAATAGCTCATCGAGCTTTCATTCTTACCACTGCACCAAGTTATTCGGATCGGTGACGGTTATCTTCCGAGCTCTGCGGTCGAGAAGCGGTCTAAAAATTTTGTTACGAAGCATGCCCAGTGGTGATACTACCGGCCAAACCATTGAACCAAGTTAAGGCTGCCTCAGTAAGTGTGCTTAGGAGAGCTTTGCACATGTTGTCATCCTCATTGGCGACAAAACACATAGTGGCTTCCAAATGTGATATGTGGCTCCTGGCATTTGTCGACCCAGAGTACTTCTCCAGAAGAGGCAACCTGAAAGTAGGAGGAGGTCGACTATCCCTGATTTCTTTGGAAAAAGGTCGAAGAGCAAAGTCAATTCGTTCAACCTTTCCCGTCTCTTTTTTCTTCTCCTCTTCCCATTGTTCGAATTTCTTCTTCATCAATAGCCATTCTCTAGCATCGGGTCTTTCATCTCCTGGAGGGGAGCAAGATTGGACTTCGGCCCTCACTTCTGGGAGTCACTGCCTACTCCTTCGGTCCCGCAGAATTGGTCCTCTCGATCTTATTGGAGATCTATGTCTGTTACTTCTTTGAGGCGACTGCGCCTCTCGGCGGCGAGACGGCGACTGCGCCTGTTATCTCCATGTGGCGACTGCGCCTTTCCTCTCTCGGGCGACCTATGCCCATTCCTGTCTCTATGGGATCCACGATCTCTGCGTTCGCTTTGGAGAGACATGCTGTTTACGTTGGGCCGTTAAACGAGTCCTCAAACCGAGTTGAGCCTCCTGTTCCTGTTTACGTTGAGGCTAGCCCTTAGGTCGTTACTCGGCACATGAACAATTGTAGGAGCTCGCTGAACTATCCTGTCCTCGCCATTCTGCCCCACACCTTCATTTGGCCTAGCACTCCTGGCCTGCTGCCTGTTGGAGACTTGGGAGGGAGCAATCCTTTCTGAACGTACGTCGGCCTGCTCTGCCTCCTCCATGGCTATCAAGTCAGCCAAAATTTGAGCTCGCTCTAACATCATTTCCTTCTTGCTCATGGGATTAATTGAGGGACCTGCCCTGTTTCCCATGTTCACCTGAGTAGTTGGACGTTTCGGAGGAGGTGGAACGCCTTGCCCATCTATCTGTCTTTTCCCTCTCCTTGTGTCAGGCAATCCTCTGCCGTCAACGACACTAGTAGAGCGTGTGGCTCTACCATGAGGACGATTTGGTGGGGGAGGAGGCAAGTTCAAGTTTTCAGCATTTGCGTTCATGTTGTTGTTGTTTACTTCGTGTATTCTTGAAGCCTCTGATACATGTCCTTTCAAGTCACCATTGTTGTAGGTTGATGGAGTTTTCGAGGTCAAGTTTAAAGCACGTTTCCGATGGAACCAAGCGATGCTTTGCAGAAATGTGCTTATCAATCTTCCTCCACGTGGCAAAGACCGATCACCTGGCTTCTTGACACAGCAGAACCCACGACTAGCCGGATGTGTCTCCGGCGAAGACGCTCGGGCGTGAGAATAAGATTACAGTTGTATAAAGCTCAAAATGTATTGAATAATGAACTCAGAATACAAAATGGCAGTTACCTTTGCACCGTTGGTAGTGATGAAGTATTTATAGTTGGTGTAGGTAGTTTAATGACAGGGCTACATGAGCTCCGAAATTATAGCTGCGGTTATGCTCATGGGAACGTGCCTGTAACTGTCCCTGATTCGTAGGGAGGTTGTTATGGAAAGGTTGACCCACATGCGTCTTCACATGTCAGGTCGACACTTGGTGTTGAGGTCGGGGTCGCCACTTGTGGAATGGCCGACCTGACTGGCGGGTAGAGCATGGTTCGTACCCGAATTATGATTATAGATTATGAGGTCGGACTAAGTTAGGTCGGGACCTGGTAGGTCGGACCAGGGGCTTAGTCGACTGATGCAAGAGAAGGGCTTTGGGCCTTGTTCTGATTGGGCCAGCCTCATTGAGAATGTGATGGTCAAGGCTGCTTGTGATTGGGCTTCACTCCTTTGGTCCAACTTGACACTTTTGGTATGTTCAATACCCATACTTGAGCATACAATTCAAAAAAATATAATAACTTACTTGAAAAATAATATGAAAATTTGAGAACTTTAATCGGATGGAAAGATGCTCCTTCTTCTCCCGAACGCAACGAAACGAGCAGATCGCTCAAAGGATTTTCCTTGATTAAATGGAAGATTTTTAAGTGGAGAGGTTAGGGTTTGGAAATGGAAACCATGGAATGAGCTGAGAGAATTTCTTGATTAAAAATGAAGCTTCTCCATTATTCCCATGGATAATCCTCAATACTTACACCTAACCACCTTCACCTATTTACCTCCTCCAATAACTAAAACCTTGAGGTTATACCTCTTACTCTTAAGCACCTTGAGCATTAATATAAATTACTACTTATTTTTAAAAATTTACCATTTTAACTACATACTCCTAATATGTTCAATAAGACATAAAATAAATTTTTTATTCCTATATTTAAAATAGCATATAAATTATAAAATAATAACTAATTTTTGAATATGAATGGACCCTAATTTTTGAGTCATTTTTTTGAAATATGAAATTATCTAAATATTTTTTAATGGAGTAATATAGAAAAACATTATGAAGAGATTTTTTTTTTTTGAGAAAATACAAATCAACCATCTATATCTATATCTATATCTATATCTATATCTATATCTATATCTATATCTATATATATATATAAAAGCAGGAAAGTCAAAAGCCCGCCCAAATCAGGGGCATTTTAGTAATTTTACGCGGTGGCAAAATTGTAGATTTAGTAACCCGGCTGATGTGGCTAGCGCTGATTGGAGGGGATTTTGGCGCGTGCGTTACACGCGCCGACAAAGGCGCGTGTACGCATAGGTTTTTTTTTAATAAGCCACGTGGCGACCTCTAATTGGCCGGTTTATTTTCAGCTTTTTATTTTTCATCCCCTTTTTTCAACCTCAATTATTTTATAATTTTTTTTTTAAATTTTTACACAAAAATTCATAATTTTTTTCCTCTTTAATTAGAGACTAATTTCATTTAATTTGGACACAAAAAAAAACACTCTTTTTTAAATATAAATTTCTTAATTATCCTTTCTTTATTTTTCTTTTTAATTTTTCAATATCTTTTTTGTGAAAATTAAGTAAGTGTGAAGTATATTTTTTTATTATAAATTATGATAATAATAATCATAATTTTACTAATATGAATATTAGTACTGCTTCATTCGACTTAAAAATTAATGTTTTTAATGGTAGTTCCTTAGTTTCAAAATTTGACATTGATTTTTTAAACATATTAAGTAATATTTTATAAAATATTCCTTGGGGCGAATATAGTAATTTATTTTTTTACCCGAAGTAGTATTATTTTGTAAAAATTAATGTTTATAATGTTCGTGTCTTCGTGTCAGAAAATAAATATTACTTTTTGGGACAAGTAAATTCATTGAGGCAAATGAAGTATTTTTTTTTTTGACATAGAAAGTAGTATTAATTATGAGATGAAAGTAATATTCATTTTTGAATTGAAGGAATTTTTTTTTTGTCAAAAAGTAGAATTTTCTTATATGTCCAAAAAAAATGAAAATTGCTTCTTTCGTCTCAATGAACATTTTAAAAAATAATACTACTTTATTCGTCTAAAAAATTAATGTAATATTTTGAGACGAAGACACTAATATTAAAAACATTAATTGCAGAGGCGAATGAAGTAGTATTATTTTTTTAAATATTTGCTCATTTTTAAATTGAATTACTTTTTTTCCCTAAAAAGTAGAATTTTTTTATATGTCCAAAAAAAATTACCATTGCTTCCTTTGGCTCAATGAACATTATAAAAAATAATACTACTTTATTCGCCTAATAAATTGATGTCATATTTTGAAATATTAATTGGGATGAAGGGAATAATGCACATTTTTTTGATAAGAAATTTAGTAAAATTTTTATGTTATTTATTTTGAATCGAAAGTAATATTCATTTTTGAAATGTTGTAATGTTAGTGCTTTCGTTTCAAAATATGTCATTAATTTTTTAAACAAATTAAATAATATTTTATAAAATATTCATTGGGACGAAAATAGTAATTTTTTTTTTAGCTGAAGTAGTAGTATTTTGTAAAAATTAATGTTTATAATGTTAGTGTCTTAGTCTCAGAAAATAAATATTAATTTTTTAGACAAGTAAATTCCTTGAGGCAAATGAAGGAATTTTTTTTTTTTTGGGATATAGAAAGTAGTATTAATTATGGGATGAAAGAAATATTCATTTTTGAATTGAAGGAAATTTTTTTCCTTAAAAGTACTTTAGAAATAATGAAAAACATATTATTATGAATTTTCATTGAGTTTCTTTTTTTACAAAACATTTTATATTAAGTTCGTCTCGATCGGTTTTTTTTTTTTTGAGAAACAATTCCTATTGATCTCTTTTAAAAAATGATGGGTTATTAATAAAGAACTTTAGATTAATGATAAAAAAATGTGGAAGCCATTTGATATAACATTTTTTTTATTTAAAGAGTAGTTGAAGTATAGAGTAGGTCTGCTGAGAAACGCGTTTCTCCATAACTATGGAGAAACGTGTTTTTAATAGCCAGAAGCTATACGTTTGATAACCAGAAGAAAATTTCTGGATATCAGTCTCAAAGGGGTTCCGGATATCCGAAGCTTTGGAACGGATATCCGAGAAGCCTTTGGGCGGATATCCGGAAAAAAATAGATTTGAAGCCAAATCCAAGGTCAAGACCGAAATTGCTTATTGAAGGTTTCTGGATATCCGAAACCTTCAATGTATATCCAGAAACCATCAATGAATATCCGAAACATTTTGAAAGTTTCTCGGATATTCATTTTGAAGGTTTCGGATATCCGAAACCTTCAAATGTATATCCGTAAATCATCAAATGAATATCCGTAAAACATTTTGAAAGTTTCGGATATCATTTTGAAGGTTCTGGATATCACTTTCATAAGCTTCGGATATCCTTTCAAAGGGTTTCGGATATCCGGAACCTTTCGAGACTGATATCCGTGGCAATTCACGTAGGACAAGGTCATGGTCAATACAAAAAGTTTCTGGATATCCTTTCAAAAGGTTCTGGATACCCGTAACCCGTTTCTCCATAACTTATGGAGAAACGCGTTTCTCCCTAGATTTTACGTGAAGTATATTAGTAAAATTAAAAATCTTATTATTGGCTATAAATATAACTATTAGAACTATTTATGTTTTAATTTTTATTTTATCATAATTTGATGGATTATTAATCTTGGTTTCATTTATTTGTGCCTTTTTTATATATAATATTTATGAATTTATTGTAATTTCCCGTATTTAAGAATTAAAAAAACTAAGAAAAGTATAATAAAAACCAAAGTGAACCAAATCAAAACATCGATTAGGATTTGCTTTCGTTATTTTTATATAATTCGAGTAAAGAAAATCAAATACTCTGTAAATAAAAAATCTTCTTAATAAATAAGTTAAATACTTATTTATTCAAACAATTGCTATTTTATATTAATATTTTGAGATTGCTTGGTAACTTAATTATTTATATTACCTATTCTTACTTTCTCTCCGATATCCCATTAAGAATATGTTTACAAAAGAAAGTATCTTCGAATTTATTTGTTTGGAGAATTACTAGAGTCAAGAGTTTCGAATTGCAGTTGAAGAGAAAGATTGGGAGACTTATAATTAGATAGATTACGCTTTCCCAATCGTTGGTGAAAATTAAGTGATACCGTGGGAAAATTACGCACATATCACGTTCAATACACAATAAATATGTTTTACATCAAAAATATGCGTTCAATACCCTAGCATTGAAAAATGCATGCCAAATGTGAGTATTATTGAATAGAACGGGAATTTACGTATAAAACGCGTTTTGTACAAACTAACTATGCCGTAAATATAGATTTATTTTAGTGACCTTCAATCTGATATTTGTACTGATAATATAGTTTTCAAAGAAGTGTTTTACAATGTACACAGACATTTCTATTTCATGTTGCATTTGTATTATTACTAGAAAAAACTAAATAGGAATATTATTTTTTCCATCTCAAATAAATAATTTACAAAATATACTTCTACACAAAATTATATTATTTATAAAATATTTATTGGGACGAAAATAGTATTCTTTTTTTTTTTTTAGCTGAAGTAGTAATATTTTGTAAAAATTAATGTTTATAATGTTAGTGTCTTCGTCTCAGAAAATAAATATTAATTTTTTGGACAAGTAAATTTCTTGAGGCAAAGGAAGCAATTTTTTTTTGAATATAGAAAGTAGTATTAATTATGGATTGAAATTAATATTCATTTTTGAATTGAAGGACAATTTTTTTCCTTAAAAGTACTTTAGAAATAATGAAAAACATATTTATTTATCTATATAAAAGGAGGAAAGTCTCACTTTTCCCCCAAAAATCGTGAGCAAAATTGTAATTTCACATAGTGGCAAAAATGAAGATAAGAAGCAAATACTTTAAAAAATTATAATATACTCCCTCCGTCCCACCTCAAGGTTGAACCTTGAGGTGGACACGCTTTTTAAGAAATGTAATTAAAGTGGGTAGAAAATTTGAAGAGAGAGAATGTAAAAGTTAAATGTGTGGTAGGAAATAGGAGAGAGAATGTAAAAGTTAAATATATTTAATAGGAGAGAGAATGAGTGGGAGAATGTGTGGTAGGGAATAGGAGAGAGAATGGTTTTTTTGTAAATATATGGAGATGATAAGGGTATAAATATATGGAAAACTTTCCATTTAAGGAAGTTAAACCTTGAGGTGGGACGGCCCAAAAAGGAAAGGTTAAACCTTGAGGTGGGACGGAGGGAGTAATAATTATTAATAAAGAAAACTCAATAGAAATATTATTTTTTCCATCTCAAATAAATACTTTAAAAAATTATAATTTTCATTGGGATGAAAAAAGTAATATTAATTTTAAAAATATTCATTGGGATGAAGGAAGTAATTCTAATTTTTTTTGGAAAAAAATTAGTATTATTTATTGGTTATTCATTTTGAGTCGAAAATATTATTTATTTTTTAAATGAATAATATATTTTTTTTATAAATGTATATATTTAAAGAGTTTATTTGAGATGGATAAAATAATATTTATATTTTTTAAAATGATCCAAACAAATCAAGGCCACAATCGGACATCCACAACCCTCAACCGATCAAACAAACCAAGGTCACAATCGGTAATTCAAACAAATCAAGGGCCACAACTCCCAACCGATCCAAACAAACGAAGGCCACAATCGGTGATCCAAACAAACCAAGCCCATGCACAATCGGTTATCCAAACAAACCAAGGGCATGGACAATCGGTCAGCCACTCCAAGGCCATGGACAATCGGTCAGCCACTCCAAAGCCATGAACAATCGGTCATCCAAACAAACCAACCCATGCACAATTCGGTCACCACTCCAAATAAATCAAAATAAAATCAAAGTTACATATTTCGTCTCACTTTAAACTACAAAATAATAATTATTAATAAAGAAAGCTATATATAAAATAATTTCTCCATCTCAAATAAATACTTTAAAATATATACTTCTATAAAAAAATATAATCTTCATTTCAAAAATAAATATTACTTTCGACTCAAAATGAATAACCAAAAAAATAATACTTTATTTTTTTTTCCAAAAAAAATGAACATTACTTTTTTCATCCCAATGAACATTAATTTGCTGATTGAGAGAAAGGACGCAATTTATTTTTGGATATAAAAAATAGTATTCATTTTGGAACGAATGTAATATTCATTTTTGAATTGAATGAATAGTTTTCTTAAACAGTCGAATTTTTTCTATGTCATAAAAGAAATAAATATGGATTCCTTCGTCTCAATGAACATTTATAAAAAGAATACTACTTTATGCGTCAAAAAAATTAATGTTATCTTAATGTCTTATTTTGAGACGAATGCACTACTATTACAAACATTAATTTTAGAGGCGAATGAAGTAGTATTATTTTTTAAAATATTCATTCGGATGAAGGAAGTAATTCTCAATTTTTTGGATAAAAAATGTGGTATTATTTTTTGATTATTCAATTTGAGTCGAAAGTAATTTTTATTTTTGAAATGAATAATATAATTTCTTATAGAAGTATATTTTCTAAAGTATTTATTTGAGATGGAAAAAATAATATTTCTATTTCGTTTTCTTTATTAATAATTATTATTTTGTAATTTAAAGTGAGACGGAGTTTGTACCTTGATTTGATTTGTTTGGATTGGCAACTAATGTTTTTAAAATATTGATTTGTAATGATGATAAACTCTGTCAATCTGATCTATGTACTGATAATGCAGTGTTTAAGGAAGTTTTTCATAATTTATAAATGTATTTCACTTTTTATTTTTCTTTAATTTCTATTTTAGTGTTGCATGTAATTATCCGTGCGGGGAAGTTACTAGTTTAGAAAAAAAAAAAGGAAAGGAAGCGGGCTCATGTCCAAACAGGTCACGGGCGGGTTCGACCCCGTCCATTAACCCACGGGCTAACTGACTGGCTAAACCCTCTTTCCAAACGAACCCTGTCCATCTCCGTTTCACTTCTCCACTCAAATCAACGAAGAATGGTTTGGAGGCAAATCCCTTTCCAGAATCGAAGATTACTGTTCTCAATTACCCCCAATTCCCTACCTGGATTCGCTCTTTATTCAACCAAATCAAACCCTTACCCAGGTAATTTTCTTTTTCAATCGTTCATTCCTTAGGGTTCTTATATTTACTCCCTCCGTCCCTCTCGAAATATGATTTTTGGTTTCAACACGGGATTAAGGAAAACTGTTAGGGTAATAAGTGTTGTGATTATGAAAAGTGAGGTAAGAGATAGAAAGTGAGACAAGGAATAATAAGTGGAAAGTTGTTGCTTGTGTGAAATTGGGTCCTTTTGAATAAAACATTTCCATTTTAGGTTGTCATAGCTCGAGTGGGACTTGCAAAATGACAAAATGTCCTAATTCGAGTGAGGCAGCGGGAGTATATGTTTGTAGTGTGTTTAGTGTTATAGTGATTGCGATGAATTGAAGTGAAATTGGGTATTCTTGTTTGGGTTTGATTTGCAGTGAAGGTAGGGATACCTGAGTTCTTGAATGGAATTGGGAATGGGGTGGAGCAATATACAGAGAAGCTTGAGTCTGAATTTGGGGACTTGAACAAGCTGCTAGTAACCCGAGGTATGAAGCTCAAGAGGCTTGGCATTGGCGGTAATGGAGAATCTGGAGATAAAGCTTGCAAACATGTATTCTTCCTCCCACCCTTTATTCTTCATATACTACTCCAATGCTTTCTATTAATTACTATGTTGTTTTCTTATATTGGGTTGTTAAGCTTGAAATGCGGGGATACATGATGTTTTCGTATTTTGGGTGATTGATATTGGATTGGATCTGTACTTGTTTTCTGCCCCTTGTTCGACCCTTGCTCGAGATTTGGGGATAGAGCTAAGTTTGTACTGCTTCTGTTCCACTGATACTTCTATGTGACTTTTGGCTGAGAGAGTCATTTCCGAAATTAAACATACATATTATTTGGTTGTTCACTCTGCATTTTTGATGCATAGAAACTCGTTTATTCTGTAATTTCACTTTTGTATTGTTGAAGAATAAAACTTTGAACTTTCTGATCGATGGAAATCTTCTTTTAGATTTTATTAAAGTATAGCACCAGGGAAAAAAGATTTTTGAGGGTTATTGGCGAGATAGAAATTGACATTACTTTTCCTATTTTTTATGACTTGGCATGGTGGATATACTTGCTTGGTCACCACATTTACGCCTATCAATATTGGATAATAGTAGAAATAATGGTTTCTACAAAGCCATTAGGATATTACTTCAATGAAGGGAATCTCATTTACCATGTCCCCTCATGAGTTGCTTATCTAGGTATCAACCTCAAGATATGCTTGTAAAACATAGAATGGAAATTACTATTTGGAGCTCTACTCTATCTATTTATTATGCACTCTCTCCGTCCCATAACAACGTGCACACTTTTGGGGGCGCACGGGAATTAAGGAGGGAGTACATATATTAAAAAATATTGGCAGTAGAGTGGGTGTTTCGAGCATGAAAAGTGAGGTAAGAGAGAAAAAGTGGGGTAGATGATAGTAGTGGATAGTTGTTGTGAGTATGACAAGTTGATTCCATTAAATAAAGAAGTATTATAAATTTTCATTTTGGGTAATGGACTTATCAATGGGACACCCTTTTCAAAAGGGAAATGTGTGCACATTGTTATGTGACAGAGGAAGTATATGAATAATGTTGAAAAATTACATCCGAGCTGCTAGAGCGGTCTTGTTGTTCATTATTGCTCTCAATCTTGGTTCGTTGTGCTTACACTGATGTACTGAGAGTCACTGGAGGAGCCATGGTTTAGGTTAAGGGGGCAGCTCCCCCCCCCCTCCCATTCGTTTTTTGAAATGTACTAATTTAGTACCAGACAATTTTAAAAATATTGCTTTTCACCTTTAAAATTAATTTTTTGCCCCCTATGTAATAATTTATCACTGTATCAAAAATTCTCCCTCCCCTTTAAACTAAAGTTAGGTATTAGATTATAATATTTCTTATTGAATTCTTTTACCCCCATTTAAATAAATTTCTGGCTCCGCCATTGCTGGGAGTTGGTGGGTCTATTACCATTTTAATTAGGTCGAGCAAGATTTTAGATATTGTGATCATGGGATCGAAAAGTTTCATGAATTTCTACACTTATTAAGGGCTATGTTAGCAAGACTTGGGGTTCAAATCTTGATTAAGAAGCGAGAAAGATGACTTTGAGAAGAAAAGGGCCACGCTAGCTGTAATCAAAGTTGAGCACTATTGAGCAAGAATATAGATGGTACTTAACTAGTAATAGTGGCCTTTTTAAGGAATCAATTCTATGATTGAACAGCAGAACTACTGCTTATTAGTGGAAAGCACGAAGAGACAGAGATTTGGTTCTAACTATGCTATCTTCTCGGTCTCTTACTCTTGTTTGTAAATGCGTATGCAGATAATTCTCCAAAATTTTAGTTATACGTAGAGAATCATGTTCATATATTATGTCTTTTTGACTAAATTGCTTTCTTTGAGATCTCTCACATTGTGCAAGTAGTTGCCAAATGATGTGATCTTGTCAGCTTGAGATTGTTTTTCCTTTGGAGCATTTGTGCATCTTGCTGTCACTATTTTCTTAGATCACGACCCTATATAGGCATAGGCTCATATCTATCCTATACTTGTGAACATATCTAAGGCAATGGTATTGTTTTCATAGATTCTCTTGTGTCTATATACTGAAATGGATCATGGTTATGGACATACTTGTTTACCACTTACATTGTTACAATTTTTTTTAATCTTTATTTGATAAACTTTCATCACGTTGATAGTTTTTTAATGTCAGATTTATAATTTTCAACCGTAAAGCTAACGAATGGTCATCTTTCAAAAAATCTTACCATGCATTAGTTAACGAATTTGACATCTCATCTTTCTATGATACTGGTTCACTACTCGAGGTTGTTAGGGTTGGCAACATAGTTATTTTTTCAGTCTATAGTCTATGATCTCTCAATGACATGAATAATCCTTTATTTGTTTCAAGAATAATTGGTGCTTTCCCTCCTAGGTCCAATATAACCATGAAAATAAAATTGAATGTGCTTCTTCTTTCTTCCTTCCTTGTACCTTCCTCTATCTCCCTGCTGGTGCCCCTCCACATCCCACCTTGCCGAATAAGTTTGTACAACTTACTTCTTTCTTTCTCTGGTCAAAAAGCTTGACCATCCTACTCAAGAACACATGTGAAATTTGGTAATTATTCAATGCCAATTCTGTCAAATGAAGTCATTTACATTATCTTGTACCCCCTCTCTCCCAAAATGGTAGTCCCATTTTTTGGTTGTTACCTTGAGTCAACTTTGAACAATAATTTAGGTTAGGTTAACTACCCTTAAAATCTAAAACTTGTTATTGATGGTATTTACAATAGTATATTAATAACAATTTTAGACTTTCTTTGGCTTAGTTAAAACTAACCTAAATTATTTCTCAAAGTGGATTCAAGTTAACAACCAAAAAAGTGGGACTAACTTTTCGGGACGAAGGGAATACTTTTTTTTTTAATGGGAAATTGAGAAAGTTACACTTGAATGAGTTCGTTACTATAATTATTCTTTTTAAGAGTCAAATCTGACAAGGAAAGCTAGATACCAAATTACATCCAAGACACAAACCCTACCCTATAGGGTCCGCTTCCGAGTTTTTAACGAATAGAAAAGAAAGTGAGGGGAGGGAAAAGGAGAGAAAAGAAAGGGAGGGAAGTGAATTTAAATTCCTTCCGATATGCTTCCTAGTTAGGAAGGAAATGAAAGGAAAAATAAATTTTTCTCTCCTCATGCTTCCGAGTTTTGGAATGAAATGATAGGAAATAAAAAGAAAATGACTTCTATACCCTCGTAAGTGCATCACAATAAACATGTTTTCTTCATTTTATTTAAAACAACAAAGGACTGAGGACCGAGGATATGGGTGAATCACCTCCATTGACCACTAAACTCAAGGTTGTGTCCATGGGAATCAGTCATAATTAGAGTCGGTTAAACTGAAGTTGATGCAATCTCGACCGGATTTCAATTAGGGCAAATTGCAGTTTAGTTACCCATGTTTTATCAGTTTTTGCAATTTGGTTTCCAAGAGTGTAAAAGTTGCAAACTCATTCCCAACATTGTCAATTTGTTGCAATTCAATGTAAATCCAGTTAAAAACTAACTTTCGTTAACAATTAAGGACATATGGCTAACACATGAATAAAGGAGGGGCAAGATGGACATTTTTCATAGAAGCAAATTTGGTTTGGTTACCTATGTTTTGTCAATATTTGCAATTTGGTTATTATGATTATGATTATTATTATTATAATTATTATGATTATTATTATTATGATTATTATGATTATTATGATTATTATTATTATTATTATTATTATTATTATGATTATTATTATTATTATGATAATGATTATTATTATGATTATTATTATTATTATTATTATTGTTATTATTATTATTATGATCATTATTATTATTATTATTATTATTATGATTATGATTATTATTATTATAATTATTATGATTAAGATTATTATGATTAAGATTATTATTATAATAATAATCATAATAATCATAATAATAATAACAATAATAACAATAATCTTAATCATAATTGATTTGTTCCTTCTCCTTTTAAGTTAAATGTGCTGTGTTGACATGTCAAATAGTCTTTAATCATGTGTTTATTTATTTATGATTATTATTATTATTATTATTATTATTATTATTATTATTATGATTATTATTATTATTATTATTATTATTGTTATAATTATGATTATTATGATTATTATTATTATTATTATTATTATTATGATTATTATTATTATTATTATTATTATTATTATTATGATTATTATTATTATTATTATTATTAGGGAGAGTGGACTAGGAAGTTCCAAAAAAAGTATCATAATGTCCAAAAAGTTTCTTCTTATGTTGTATTATAGATGCGTATTATATTCACATATGAGTGAATATAATAATATTGCATGCAGTATTATATATTACTGCATAAGAACTTCCTGGTCATTTTGATTTAATGAGCAACTTGAGGGGAAGTGATTTGTTTCAAAAGAAACTTTCGGGTCAAATTCTCTTATTATTATTATTATTATTATTATTATTATTATTATTATTATTATTATTATTATTATTATTATTATTATTATTATTATTATTATTGTTATTATTAATATTATGATCATTATTATTATTATTATTATTATTATTATTATTATTATTATTATTATTATTATTATTATTATTATTATGATTATGATTAAGATTATTATGATAATTATTATAATAATAATCTTAATCATAATAATTATAATAATAATAATAATAATAATAATAATAATAATAATAATAATAATAATAATAATAATAATAATAATAATAATAATAATAATAATAATAATAATAATGATCATAATATTAATAATAACAATAATAATAATCATAATAATAATCATAATAATAATCATAATAATAATAATAATCATCATAATAATCAAATTGCAAATATTGACAAAACACAGGTAACCAAACTGCAATTTGCCCTATGAAAAATGTCCATCTTGCCCCTCATTTATTCATGTGTTAGCCATATGTCCTTAATTGTTAACGAAAGTTAGTTTTTAACTGAATTTACTTTGAATTGCAACAAATTGACAATGTTGGGAATGAGTTTGCAACTTTTACACTCTTGGGAACCAAATTGCAAAACCGATAAAGCATGGGTAACTAAACTGCAATTTTGCCCTTTCAATTATGTCTTACTCGCTGTACATACGTGCAAATGCAAGAACTAACAGATGTGACCAAAACTGAAAGCATTTCACCAGAAATCGAACACCGCCGGGATTAATGGAGAGGCGGCGGAACTGCTCTATGTTACTCGATATTGCTGCTCTTGAGGGTAGAATTGAGGCAGGTAGTCGGCGGTTAATGGCGGAGGAAAGAAGAAGGTTGATGGTCGTTGTTGACGAAGGGGCTGCAAGGATTGGAAATCCGGTGAAGTCTGAGGGTAATGATGTGATTACAAAAAATATGTGAGGGTAAAACTGGGATAATAAAAAAAATTGTTAAGTTTCCAATTTATTTCCTTCCAATTCCTCTCAATTTTGGGAGGAAAAATTTTGGGAGGAAAATTCTAAAAATTTTCCTTCCCTTTCTTTCCACTTCCTAAAAAATCTCGGAAGCAAGCTAAGGAAGGAAATTTTTATTTCTTTCCCTTTCTCTCCAATTTTAAACTCGGAAGTAGACCCATAGTGTCAGTTCCTTTAACTTGTAAATAAAGGTCACTATGGTTGTTCATTTACTTCACTCTCTTTTCCCTTTGTACCAAAAAATAAAAAAAACTTCACTCTCAAATGTCTTTAGGTCACCATCACATACTTCACTCACAAATGTTTTTCAGACATGCCCGGAAATTTCGAGGCAAAAAAAGTTGGTCACCGCCAAGGGTGGTGTATGGATTATATATTCTCCGGATCACTTGTCTTTATGGTCGTAACTAGATTTGATTTCCTAATGCTGAGATTTTGCTGTGACAGAGGAAGTTGATATTGAAGTTTGCACACAAGTACAGGCTGGGACTTTGGAGGCCGAGGGCGGCCGTACCTGTGAATGCTAAATGACGCTGGAGTAGCTTACTCGTTGATGGAAGCCTTATATTGTTTTTGAGCTTGGAGACTCCATGTTTCACATATTACTATTGAGAAGCCAGTTTAGGTGCAAACACATAACAATGATGTACTGGATTTTGTTGTTTTGACATGTTTCAGTTTTCTCAATTTCACTCTGTTTTCCTGTCCAGTTGGGCAAAAGTGGCTAGTGCTCGATTTTCGCCCAACAGTTTGTACTCTATATCAGGAACCTCAAGAAGCGGTGATAAAGAACGGAATACAGAAGTTTCTTCCCATGCTACATGTTTCTGCATTTGGGTTCGACTAATATTTATGCACTTTTAGTAGTACAAGTATATAAACACCTTAAACGATATCATCATATGACACCATGAGTGTAAGTTGAACAAAAAATATGACATTTTGACTCGATGGAGGATTGATTTACTAACTTTTCCAAAAAAATGGACATTCATTTTGTGACGAATGATGTATTACACAAGACAAGTTTCCAATGAGGAATACCCCAACAACCTCTTTCGTGGCTCTATGGAGTGTTCAGGATAGTTAGTTACAGGGTAAATTGGAATTCTATCCAGAATGAGTCGACCGGGAAGACTTGCAGACAGGTTCTTGCAATCTTAAATATGAATAGTGCTTCTCCAGCAGTTATTGAAGTTCCTCGAATAAATGTTAGCTCGCCTATTCCTGCACTTTAAAAGATATATTTTAGGTTTACTTGATAGCTCCTACGTAGGTACACTTGGAGAAGCGAAAAAACACGTAAGATTAATCATACAAATAAATATTCTTGATACTAACCGTTAACAATTAGTCAATAACTCACTTTCCTTTGAACAATAGACTAGTAGCACCTTCAGTATATTGCATTTGGGAGGTTGATATTTTGTTCCTACGGCAAGTCACTAATTCAAGAGTTGATAAAGCTCCGACAAGAAGAAGGTTATTTCTTCAAAGATATCATGAATCAGTGGCTAATAGTATGCCTCTAGCGGGAAGTTAATAACATATTCAGCACTACGAAAAAAATAAATTAAAATTTAAGTTGTTAGCAGAGGTTGGTAGGGTTCATCTGTCACTGGGAATATGGCTTCAATCTCCATCCTTTTCTTTTTCAGACGGGGAGAGAAGGAGCTGAGGGTGCGTGTGCGTTTATAGCATTATGAGTTGAATGCTGAATACTCCCTCAATCCCATGACAAATAACAATGTTACAAATTTCCCCTTGGGACGTCCCATAACAAATTTTTATCACTCAAAATGTCAATGAGACCCACCGGTCATACTCACAACAAAAATCTCCCTACCCCACTTTCTTTCTCCTACTTTACTTGTCATACTCACAACACTTACTTTTTCTTTAATTTCCACGCATTCAATTTTAGTAATAATTGTTATGGGACGGAGGGAGTACATTTCTGAATGGTAATGCTATATTCTGAACAACTAAGCTTGTTTGACAGCTGACTATCAGTGATTGACAAAGCAATCATATAACTGTGAATTAGTTATATTATGATTTTAAAATATGTTTCATATATAATTAAAGTTAACGGACATAAGAATTACGCTAATTTAATTTTTTTACATGGCAAAATGATGCGTAAACACTACATAATTTGATATGGAGCCATAAATCCTCTAAGCATGTTCATACGACAAAACAACTACAGTATTTACCTAATGAAGAAAATTTAAAACTCATCACAATGAAGCACGACTATAATGTAAATGCTAGCAAATACTTGCAGGAGGTCATGGAAAATCATTTCTTGGTTCAGCAACAGCTGCGGTCAAGACTCTTGAATTGTGTGTGACCCTCTTCCACCCAGCCCCCAAAAAGTAAAAAATATAATATTATTAAAAAAAAATCCCATAACAGTTTGATGGCATTTACCCCTTCCTCTATATGCATGCAACATTGTTCCATCAAGAGCTCTAATTGCCTGATTCGTGAATTAAGCATCAATTCTTGTGAAGAACTTTGATCGTGATAAGTTTTAATTTTTCTTTATTAACTGTGTGTCAGTAATTATTGGTAAATACTACATTTGTGAGAAGTATGTCGTATCAAAATGCAAGGTATTCGCTAGGAGATTTTTGTCGTATGCATCTTGACAAAAAAGAGGAAAAGTTAAAACATGATCACGCCCAACTCAGAGAGGTCATAGAATATTTATTCAGCATTTGGCCTTTTTCTTCTTTTGTGAGGGTTCGTCCCCTTGACAAATTTTCAATGCACATATTTACTTGTCAGAAAAAAGGAGATGTCATTGAACACGCTTATGGTTTTAACCATGATCATACCCAACTCAGGTATTACTTTCTCAAGCATTAAACTCATAATCTTATCAAACGCACACTAAGGCATCTCAAGATGCATAGGGGTAAGAACACGAAATAGGGGGAACAGAGTATCAAATTAAGTGGGAGAAAAGAATTGAGTTGAAGCTATTAGGATTTGGAAACTCACAAAAATTCATTTGGTGTCTACTCGAGAACCCAGAAGACCTGAAAGTTAAAAAAGAAAAGAAAAAAGAGTGTTGTCAGCCAAAAAATATGCTACCAAAAAAAAACAGCATGCAGAAAACCAATAATACTTGCATATCTCGTCGAGCGTTGCAATCATTCCTACTATGCCCACTACAGAAGCTCTTGATACTCAACAATGGCATCACAATCTGAACTAATAACTCAAAAGTCAAATCCAGTATTATGAACTGATACATAGCCCAACCGACTCTCTAAGCTTTTCTGAGTTGGTAACTTCAATATTTTTCCTCAGGTCTAGGGCTTAGGTGCCCTGACTTGCATTTGCAGTCCTATGTAGTGGTAGTGCACAGTCAGCATTTTGTTAGGCTTGTGATCCAGAGGGGGAGGAGGGTGAATGCGACTACGCGAGGGGGACTGTTAAGGCTAAATTTACATTGTTTGGCCCTTTGTCTAACAGTTTATCTTTTAGATAAGCTGGCAGTGCAACAGCTATAGGTGTTTGAAACAACATAAATAAGAGTTGTCTAGCAAGCAAACACTCTCAAGGGTTTGGCATTAGCTTCTATAATAAGAGATGTTGATAATGTACAACTGATTGAAATTTATCCTTGTTATAATGACAACCGGAAATATTCATGATAAAAGACCAAACAGAAGTATAGTAAGTATGATAAGGAAGGACTAAAATGCTGTAAATATAAAATGAAATGAAACAAACAGAGAAGAAATACTGATGTCTACTCCCTCCGTCCTAAATGAATGTCCAATCTTTATGAGGGCAATTGAGAAAGTTGAAATTTAAGCATTTTCAGTAGCACAAGTACATAATACCGCTTAGTTATCTCAACAAATTGCATCATAAGTTTAAGTGTGAATTAGAAATTGTTGTATAATGAGGGATGGTATAGTAACTTCGCCAGAGAATGGACACACATTTTGAGTAAAACTTTTTGAAAAAAGATATTCATATAGGGACGGAGGGAGAAATAAATTTTTAACAACTGCCGAGAATGGAATTGGGGGATACAAAGAAACTCATAGCAATGGTTTGCCAGTTTGAAGCAGTCACATTCTCCAGCCAAACATGAGTTCAGTTTATGGAACTCTACAGGAATTTCTAGTTTCAGCTAATAAAGCACCCCATTTGCTGAACTAACACACTGTTGTAACTAGGAAAATCAACGTTCCGTGTAGACCATGAAAATGTTAAAGGCTGTGGACTGGAGAATCAGGCTTGAGTTTATAAATATCCAATAGTGATGCAGATTGATACCCTAGTTCAGCCATAGATAATGAAAACACCCTTCTAATGGTCAACAGTTTCAGTATCAGAACCTTCTTTCTAGTAAGGAATAATTGGCAAAGTTCTGACAATACAAGCAATTAGGATCAGCATCATATGATATATGACTCAACAATAATGTTCCTCTTCTAAATATAGTAGCATTTAATGCCTAGATATTTTCATAAATGCTAGGAGGTCAACCATATCTGAACGATTGCACCTGCCTCAGGGTCTTACGGATGAGTACGGGACTGATAATTTATACCTTGGTGTGAAAGGGCGTGGCCTTTTTAGTGAACTGATTTGGACCAAATTGAATTACGGAAAATAATTAATGCAGCCGACCCAAAAGCATATGGGATTAAGGCTGAGGTTCAGTTGAGTAGAACAGGCTCTAAATGCAGGGTTCTGAGGGTTTTCCCTACATAAAGTTTTGCTTCGTCTTGCCTCAGACCTTGCCCAAACCTCCACAAAATCACAGGCTCTAGTTCTGCAGCCGTAGATTCTTAAGTGCTAAAAGGTCTAACATGTCACCGGGGCATCAATTCAATGATGCGCTAACGAGTGTCCACTTTCTATTTTTTTTTTGTCCTTAACGAGTGTTCATTTTTAAGGAAGTTACTAAATTTACTTTTAGTAAATATCATATCCCATTTGTACACTTTCAATAATCCTCTGTCCCGGAAAGTTAGTCCCACTTTTTTTGTTGTTAACTTGAGTCAATTTGAGCAATTATTTAGGTTCGTTTTAACTATCCTAATGAAAATCTAAAACTTGTTATTGATAGTATTTACAATGGTAAATCAATAACAAGTCTTACATTTTCATTAGAATAGTTAAAACTAACCTAAATTATTGCCCAAAGTTGATTCAAGTTAACAATCGAAAAAGAGGGACTAACTTTCTGGGACATAGGGAGTATAAGTTTATAACATGGATGCTAAGAGTACTTATGCACTGCTACTAAGATTGCTTGGAAGTCAACTTTCTTCATTTCTTTAGTAAGCCAAAGATGGATGCTCACTTACGGACGGAGGGAGCATTATTAATTTCTTCATTCTGAGCCAAGAGTAAATGTGATTAATCGCTTTAGATTGAAATTTAGAATTTTGGACTAGAACGCCAAAGGGACGTAACCAGAATCACTAGATGGCCTATCATACTGGGGATACATGTACAATTAGCTTTCATGATATTAATATATAAATGATAGGTTTCCGATGGCAGCATATCTTAAATTGGTTTAATTTAGTTATAGATTTTTAAGTTACCAAATTGATAAAATACTGATCCAAGCATAAGTGCTACTACACTGGAAAACAAGCAAAATTTAATGACGGCACCTAAACATGGTTTTGTTGATAGTCGAATAAGCCAACACATAAATGCATCTAAAAGACTAAACCATATGATACAAAAGGAAATGCAGTAAAAGTAGAATAAAATTCTCTCAAAGGGAAAAAGGATTCAAAATATTAACCTTGAAATATTATAACTAAGAAGAACAGTATGGTGAAGATCATCGCACAAAGATTGATATCACAAGATGATGTCTTCTTAGTTTTCACTCTATTCAAGATTTTCATTCGCTCAATCCTTTTACGCTTTAACACTGCAAGCTCGGACATCTCCTTCACCATCATCATATCAGCCGTACCAATTGATGGACCTTTGGGAGGACGGGGTGGCTTGGAAGGATTCTTCGAATTTGGCTTTCTTCTCTTCTCATAGGCCATTTTCTTCTCCAAGGCATTTACCATCTCATCACCCAACTTCCCTGCAAAAGTCTCCAAGCTCTCATCAGTATCTGGACCGGAATTAGAGGCATCATCAGGAGAAATCATACAATCTACACCCCTTGTATTTAATCCCACAAAACTGCTCCGCTCCTTACTGAAGTATCCCTTTGCATATTCAATACCATGAAAACCCTGATCTTTTCTTTCATCTTCCTCAGTAGTATTTTCTCCACTTTCCAAATCAATATCAAGTTCACTTCGGCTTAGTTCCATATCACCCGTCAGAATACTGATTTATTTCCTTGTTTTCCGATACCAACACCCTTTCAACTTACTGTATATGTTTAAAAGATAATGAATTTTTCAGGCAGACTCGGTCTACTAAACGCATTAACAGGCTCAATTTTGGGTAATTTGAGCAATGAGACCATTAACCCAAAATAAAGATCACAACTTTTTTTCACTTTTAAGCTGCAATTGAAGCTAGAGTTCCGGCGACAATATTATGATCCACTTGTAATCTTCCACTTTCTTCCGAAAAGCAGATCATATTGGCAACTGAATCAATGCAATTCCCAAATACCTTGAATTTAAACATGAAATGGACAAAATCATCAAATAATCTATACATGGTAACAATGATAAATTCCTAATTCAAAATTTACCCACTAACAAACACATATCCACACACAAGGTGAAAAGAACATATCAGAATAATTCAGATTCTAATGAAATAGAAAACTATAAAGATTTTGATAAATTGAGGATACTTACCCAGAAAAATCTTGAAAGTAAGGGTTAAGGTTGAGATGAACAGGTAACCGCGAATCAGGATAATTATAACCCAAAATTATGGAAATTGAAAAACCCAACAAGAGAGAAAGATAGGAAATTTACAATTTCGTTCTGATCCACGATTGTCAGGAAGGAAGATAGTGACAATATCCTTAATTTGCGCTTGCCTCGTCTGGTCCCATAAGAAGAATATTTGTTCCTAGAAAGAATTTAATATTTTGTTCATTAAATAAAGTTCTATTAAACCCCCTGGATTATCTTTTATGGCAAAACTACCATTTGGGCCACTCAACTTTAGCACATTATTCATATAGGCCACTTAAGTCCAAAAATATTCAACTTGGCACTCAACTTACTAAATTATTCACATAGGCCATTGAATTTTTAAAATATTCAGTTTTGCCACTAACTAACAAAATTTTTGGAAATGAACCCATCTAACAAAGTGATTGTTACATTTTTTCCGTTAGCTGATTTCAAAATCTCTTCTATACACCTCGTTAGATGTCCTTTATTTTTTTCCTTTAGTTGATTCCATTATCCTCTTTCTACCCTCAATAAAGTAGTTATGAATTGCTATTTTGAATTATTGATTAATTTTTTAATAGTACCTATGAAACGTAATTTTATATATATATATATATATATATATATATATAACCAAAACTGATACTTATTTTCTTTTTTGTTCGTCCCATCAAAACTGATACTTTCCAAAATGGCAAGGGAATCTTCACTATTTACCCCACTCATTCTCTCTCCTATTTCACTTTTACACTCACAGTATTCTCTCTCCTAACTATTCCTCCCACTCATTCTCTCTCCTATTTAATTCTTCATACTCACAACATTTTCTTTCACTTTTTCTCTCTCTTACTTTTTCTTAATCCGCGTGCCCAGAAATTTGGTATCAATTTTGATGGGACGGAGGGAGTATGTAATATAAACATGCTCATTATCTTTAAATTCTAAATTAATTAAAAGAATGTTTCAATTTTTATTTTAGAATTTAAAGTGAGTGATATAAAACAATTTGTTGACTACCGATTATAGATGAGAATTCAAAAAATTTACGGGAACAAGATCGATAGATCAAATTCTAAATTTCCAGTTGAAATTTCTCATCTCTTTAGATGATTTTTTTGTTTAATTTCTATGTTTACATTTACAAAATCTTAAAGTTGCTACATAAATGTACTATTTTTTAAATTAAGATTGCAACCAACAATTTATAATTAAAAAAATATAATTCAACTTACTTTAATGAGGAGTGTAAAGGAGATTTGGAACCAATTAACGGTCATTCATTTGTCGGGTTCATTTGCATAATTTTGGTGAGATGAGTGGCAAGATTGAATATTATGAAACTTTAGTGGCCCATGTGAATAATATGATAAAATTGAATTATGAGGTTGAATATTTTGAAACTTGAATGGCCTATATGAATAATATGATAAAGTTGAGTGACCAAATAGTATTTTTGCCATCTTTTATTTACATATCAGCGCTATAAACTTCCTCACGTTATGATAAGTCGTGCTCCCACCAATTCAAAATAACTTTGAATATTCAATTTGGGACGGAGAAACTAATTTAGAAATCCTCTAAAATACTTGTCTGAATTATGAAGAAAATTAGCGTTAATAATACCACGTTTGAACTTTGGAACCTATTATAAAAGATTAATGGTTTTTTATTTTTTCAACAACCAAATCCACAATTGCATTTACATTTTACAATATGTAAACTTTGATGAGTACGTGTCCGGATAAACGCGTTTCTTCGTAAGTTATGGAGAAACGTGTTTTTTTCAAAAAAAAATAAAATTATAATATACTCCCTCCGTTCCGCTAATATTCGCACTAATACTGTTTGCGCGGAAATTAAGGAATACTTCCTCCGTCCCGGCCGACTTAGAATTTTTTGCCATTTTGGGCGTCCCACCCGACTTAGGACGGCCCAAAATGAAAACCTTAAATCACTATTCTCTCCACTCATTCTCTCTCCTACATTATTTTAATACTCACAACACCATTATAATTTACTATTCCCTCCACTCATTCTCTCTCCTATTTTTAAATTACACTCACAACATTTACCTTTTCCTTAATCCCCGTGCCATTTCAAAAAATCCTAAGTCGGCCGGGACGGAGGGAGTATGATATTTTAATAAAGTGTTGTGAGTGTAAAAGAATGAGTGGAGAGAGAATGAGTGGAGGGAATAATAAATTATAATGGTGTTGTAAGTATTAAAGTAATGTAGGAGAGAGAATGAGTGGGGTAGGGTGAATATTTTATTAATATAAAGTTTCCTTTTTGGGAGTGTGCGAATATTAGCGGGACGCCCAAAAAGGAAAGTGTGCGGATATTAGCGGGACGGAGGGAGTATATATATATTTTTTCATTCATTAAAAAAATTTCTGGATATCAGTCTCAAAGGTTCTGGATATCCAGAACCCTTTGATCATGATATCTAGAAGTTATGTTAGAATGAGACCAACACATACCAACTTTCTGGTAATGGCCTTCACTTTTTTCTGGATATACTTTTCCTTTGTTTTACGGATATACTTTTCCTTTCGCTTTACGGATATAGATTTGGCCAAGGTCATGATCAATACAAAATTTACGGATATCCTTTCTCTTAATTTATGAATATACTTTTTAGTGATTTACGGATATATATACTTGGTCAAGGCCAAAGGCCAAGGCCACGGGCCAAGGCCGGGCCAAGACCAAGGGCTAAGGCAAGGTCATGAGTAATACAAATTTTACGGATATCAACTTAAAAAGATTACGGATATCACTTTCAAAGAGTTACGGATATTTCGTAACATTTTAATATTGATATCCGAAGCCTTTCAAAAGGTTACGGTTATCTAATACAAAAATTTACGAATATCCTTTCAAAAGGTTACGGATATTCGTAAACTTTCAAAATGAATAACCAGACATTTAGAATTGTCAGCGAGGCCATGGGCCAAGGTCATGGCCGATACAAAATTCTACGGATATCCTTTCAAAAGGTTACGGATATCGAACATTGAATGTTGATATCCGAATTTGAAATTCACTCAAAATCAATCTTATTAGAACCAAATCCACCCAACATATCCAAACCCGAATCATATTCCACCAAAATACTCCAGTTATACTCAACGAATCATTCAATCAATGGATCTATTCAAACAAAAATCACTAAATATGGGTAAAAGAAATAGACGGATTTACAGAAAAAAACAAATCACTAAATGAATCAATTTGAAGCCAATATCAGAATCCAGAAATTACGATTCTAGCAGTCGTTCTTCTCTCTCTCTCTCTCTCTCTATTGACGTTGTTCGCACGGTTGAGAATTTGTTTTTATTGTTTTCGCCGCCCGTAAAGAAATCTAGAGAGTACTGACGGGAATGATGGAAAAAACCCGTTTCTCCATAAATTATGGAGAAAATCCCTAGATTTTGGCAACTTTGATATAGGGAGCTGTAAAATAGTCAAAATTGTATATCTTAAACCATTCTTCATACCATGAAATATGCATCACACAACACGTTAAAATCAAAGCCATAATAATATCCGATAGGCTATAGTAGTTTAGATAGAAAAATAAGTCACTCAAATAAAAATAACGGGCGCGAGCAAGCAATCCAATTGCTCATAATTTCAATTGATTTAGAAATGTTGAACTGTTGAGCAATCAAACTGGTTACGTCATATATCGCTTAATTTTGATTAAGTAGTTTGTGACCAAGCTTCCAAGAAGCGTAAGCATCAATGGCAGCATACTCCATGTTGGCGATATTCACGGGATTGCAAAGGATTGGAATCACGAGATTACAGGGAATCACCAGACTACAGGGAAATCAAATATTTCCCCTACATAATCTTTCCTTAATGATAGAGATTGATTAGGATTAATTTGGGTAGATAATCCTCATTACTTGTGTATATATATGTAACATAATGTAACCATTATTCTTGTGGTGAATAATATACATATCCTTTCATGGTATCAGCCTGAACAATACCGAAACCCTATTCTTTTCCTAATCTATTCCATGGCTGCCTCTTCTTCTACAGATTCTCTCCCCTTTGCCACTCTCATACACATGATCACCGTCAAACTCACTTCCACCAATTACCTACTCTGGAAGAACCAACTGTCTTCCATACTCTCATGCCAAGACCTTTTTGGTTTTGTTGACGGCACCACCATTGCTCCTCCCGCTGAACTTGTCTCTGACGATGGCAAGAAAACTCCCAACCCTGCCTTTTCATCTTGGAGTCATCAAGATCAGAAACTCCAAAGTTCTTTGCTCTCCTCTCTTACGGAAGAGTCAATGGCAGAGGTTATTGGGTGCCGTTCGTCTCGTGCAATCTGGTTGGCCTTTGGAATGCGCCTTTAGCCATGCTTCCAAGTCTCGGGAAGTCGGCCTCAAGGACACCCTCTTCTCCATGAAGAAAGGTCCTCAATCGCTATTGATTATGGTCGACGTTTTAAAGGCATGCGTGATCAACTTGCTGCTATCGGTGAAGGTGTTGATGATACGGACAAATCCCATTGGTTTCTCCGTGGTCTCGGTCCCGCCTTCTCTGCGTTCTCCGCGTCCCAGATAGCAATTGTGCCACTTCCAACATTTCTTTGAGCTTCTTCCTCGAGCCGAAAGCTTTTCTCTCTTTCTTAATTCTCTTGAGAACGGTGGTCCTGCCCCTCCTCCAGCCGCTTTCATTGCTAATCCCATTCGGCAAAATAATAATAATGGTGGTCGTGGTCGAGGCGGTTCTTCACTCAACGGTCGTGGTCGTGGAACTATAAAACGTATACCCCGGTGTCAGATCTGTCGCCAAGAGGGTCATTACGCGGACAAATGTGACAAGCGTTACTCTCGTAATACCACTCCTGTTTGCTCAATCTTGCGAAGCTCTCACGCTCTCCCTGTAATATCTCACTGGCTGAGCCTACGATTGGTATTTGGATACGGTGCTTACGCACATATGACTCCGTCATCCTCTTCTCTAGATTCTTATGAATCCTATTCTGGCCCTGACCGTGTCGTTGTTGGTAATGGTGATGCTCTTTCCATAACTCATACTGGCACTCTATCTCTTTCTCCTGCATTAAAATTATTAGATGTTCATGTTGTGCCGCAACTCACGAAGAACTTAATCTCTATCAGTAAACTTACATCCGATTTTCCTGTTTCGGTTTATTTTAATGATTCTACATTTTTTATTCAGCATCGGCACAACAAGGAAATCTTGGCAAGAGGCAGGCGTGATCGTGGTCTCTACATCTTAGAGCAAGGACATCAAGCTTTTTTTTCTGCTATTAGTTCTAGTACTAGTCGTTTACGTGCTCCATTTGAGATATGGCACTCTAGACTTGGCCATGTCTCTAATGACACCATTTTTCTTCTAGTTAAGTTAGGTTGTTTACAAGTTACTTCATTGTTGCCTAAACCTTCAGTTTGCACTTCTTGTCAACTTGCCAAGAGCAAGCGATTGTCTTTCACTATCAATAACAAACGTGCTTCTCACGTGCTTGATTTAGTCCATTGCGATTTATGGGGACCTGCACCTGTTGTTTCTTCTAATGGTTATCACTATTATGCTATTTTTGTTGACGACTATTCACGGTTTACTTGGTTTTATCCGTTGCGAGCAAAATCTGAATTCTATGATATATTGGTTGCTTTCTCTACCTTTGTTCAGAATCAATTTCAATGCACTCTTAAAGTTTTTCAAAGTGACGGTGGAACAGAGTTTACTAATCATCGAGTTCAACAATATTTTTGTGAAAAGGGTATTCATCATAATGTCTCTTGTCCACATACGCAAGCACAAAATGGTCGGGCCGAACGCAAGCATCGTCATGTCACAGAAACGGGTCTTGCTATGATGTTCAATGCTCATGTCCCGGCTGCCTTATGGGTTGATGCCTTTTCTTCTGCAGTATATACCATCAACCGGCTGCCTTCATCCGTATTACAGGGAAGGACTCCATTTGAATTACTTTATCACACTAAGCCTAATTATGAAAATTTTCATCCTTTTGGGTGTCGTGTTTTTCCCTGTCTCCGGGATTATGCGAAGAATAAGTTCTCTCCCCGTAGCGCTCCGTGTATCTTTTTGGGCTACATCAGCAACTACAAGGGGTTTCGGTGTCTCGATCCTTCAACAGGCCGTATATATGTCACTAGGCATGCACAATTTGATGAACAACATTTTCCATATTCCAGCTCAGTGGGTGCTCTCTCACTTTCTGATCTTCAAGTCTCCTCTTTTCTGGAGCCGGCTCGAGTTACTTCCGGTTTCTCATCTCCGTCCAAGCCCAGCTCGTCTCCAGCTTCTGTTGGGTCTCCATCTTCTGGACCATGTGACTTATGCAATCCTGCCTGTGATGAGCCGCCTGCCACTCAAGCTTCTCCGCCACAGCCCACTTCTCATAATGAGAATCTTCAACCTGTACCGTCTCCTTCTGTGGCTCCATCAAGACTTCCTTCGTCTCGAGCAACTACTGGACACGCCATGACTACACGGTCCAAAGTCGGTATTTTCAAGCCCAGGCACTTTGTGGACATCGCACACACTGCTCTCCTCACTTCTCTCCTTGCTGCATCTGAACCTAAAGGGTTTAAATCAGCAGCAAAACATTCCCACTGGCTAGCCGCCATGGATGAAGAAATTTTAGCTCTTCGCCAAAACAATACTTGGGATCTTGTCCCTCGTCCACCTGGTGCAAATGTTGTTGGTTCCAAATGGGTTTTTCGTACGAAGTATCTTGCTGATGGTTCCATTGATCGGTATAAAGCCCGTCTCGTGGCTCAAGGTTTTACCCAACTTCATGGCTTCGATTATTCGCACACATTTAGTCCTGTCGTCAAGGCCTCTACTGTTCGTATTATCCTTTCCTTGGCTGTGCTTCACAAGTGGCCTCTTCGTCAACTTGACGTCAAAAATGCATTTCTAAATGGTTTGCTTTCTGAAACCGTTTATATGGAGCAACCTCCAGGATACCTTGACCCCCATCGTCCTCATCATGTTTGCAAGTTAAACAAAGCTCTTTATGGCCTTAAACAGGCACCTCGCGCTTGGTTTCAGCGGTTTAGTGCTTTCCTGTTACACCTTGGTTTTTCTTGCAGCCGTGCTGATACATCTCTTTTTATCTTTCGTCAAGGGTCTGCCATTCTCTATTTACTCTCTATGTTGACGATATAATCCTCACGGGTAATGCACCTGATGTTCTTCATCGATTTATTTCTCGTCTTCAAGCTGAGTTTGCTATTAAAGATCTTGGTCGTCTTAATTATTTTTTGGGCCTTGAGGTCACTTATATGCGGTCGGGTCTCTTTCTCAGTCAGTCTAAATATGCCCATGATATACTTAGTCGAGCTCAGCTTCTTGACTCCAAGCCCGTTTCAACTCCTCTCTCTGCTGGAACTATTATTGCTAGTGCAGGTTCTCCCTTTGCCGATCCCACCACATATCGCTCCTTGGTCGGAGCGCTCCAATACTTGACAATAACACGCCCGGATCTTTCCTATGCTGTCAACCTTGTTAGCCAGTTTCTTCATTCACCCACTACTGATCATGTAAGAACCCAAAAATTTTTAGACTTTAATTAATTATTTTATTAGAAAAAAAAAATAAAAAAAATAAAAATTAATTAATGAAATTATAATTATTAATTAACCCTTAAGTAAATGGGCCATTTAAATTAATTGGGTTAAAATCCAATGGACTAGGTTTTGGGCTTGTGCAAGAGAGGGCCCAAGGAGATTATTAAATACATTTAAATACTAAAATCTTCCTAATTATTTCCCATAATTTCCAGCCATTTACCAAAGCAAAAGAAAAAAAAAACCCTAAGAACCCTAACCCTAGGCGGCCGGACCTGTTGGGGGAGGAGGAGCAGCCGAGTCCTTGGTTCTTTGGGAAATCTTTCTTCACAAAAATTAAGGTAATGTCAAACCCTAACTTCCCTCTTTCGTTTCATTCAATTCGGACCTATATTGAATTAGTTATGATTTTTTCTAAGTTTTAAATTATTATTGTTCTTGGATGATTTTTGCAAGTTTTAAATGATAAATCTTGAGGTTAAATGAATGGTTTGAGGATTAAAATGATGGAGAATTAGTGTTACAATAATATGTTCATAACCCTAAATTGTTCTTGAGATTAGAATAGAAAAAAATTATAGATTTAATCAATTAAGGGTTAAGGATTAATTGATTAAGAGTAAATTAATTATTGGGATTGGTTAAGGAACAAAAGTAAAAAGAAAAGAGAAGAAGAATCAAGCCTTGAATTGAATGTAAAGGCACGGCTGGAACTGTTAGGCCAAGCTTAGGTGTGTTTGGTTTAATTAATTAAGCTTTTGGTTAAGTATTAAAAGACTACAGTTAGGTTTTTAACTGAAAAGGGACTAGATTGAATAGTTTGAAGCTGAAATCGTTAAATTGCTAACTGAACAGTCAGGAAATTAGATGGAGAGTTAACTGGGGACTAAACTGAAAAGATCAAAACTGCAGAAGGACTAAACTGCAATTAATTAAAAGTTGAGGGACCAGTTTGCAATTAATTAAAAGTTGAGGGACCAGTTTGCAATTAATTAAAAGTTGAGGGACCAGTTTGCAATTATTTAAAAGTTGAGGGACTAATTTGCAAATATTTAAAAGTTGAAGGACTAAATTGCAAATATTTAATAATCGAAGGACTGTTTGGCAAATACCTAAAAGATGGAGGACCTTTAGGTAATTAATCAAAAGTAGAAGGACTTAAAGGGAAATCCTAAAAGAGGAAAGTATACCTTAAAGTTAAGAATTGTTAAAAAGGATGAAAAAGAGAACAATCCTAAAGAAAAATCAAACTGTAAATAGGAAATTGCAGAAATCAAGAATAAGGAAATTCCAAATAAGGAAGTTTCCAAAAATAGAAACTTTCCAAATTTAGAAGGTTACTAAACAAAGAAAGGGAAGAAGTTAAATTATAACGCATAAGGTTTAACTAAGTAGAAATAGTTAACGACAATGCGAGATACTAAGTTACTCTTACGTGGTTGTAGATACGCACGGGAAGAGCGGTTCAAGAAGCTAGCTAGACCAAGGTAAGGGATTACGTTCCTTTACTGTATTTGAATTCTTTTCCATTGGAACTCCTATACCTTCTTGATATAATTGGACTATCAAATGGCATGATAGTTATTTGTGAATAATCTGCGTATTTGAACGTCACTTGAAAATATCTATATTTTGTGATAATGTTGTTGTTCACAGAATATCTGAAGTTTGAAACTTGTCATATGCATACCTGTACCTCTGTATGCTTCCTCGTTCTAGCATGTTTGTGGAATCACTTACTTGCTTAGAACGGACATGCCCAGTTAGAAAAGGCATTGTCAGGACTTGTCTACGGACTTGTTCTTATTAGGGATTGCATGAGTGATCACATGCCTTCTCTCAGGAATTGTCTGATTACAAGGGCAATTCTAGACCCCGAGCATATATGTGTGACGATGCAGTATATGTTTCGACCCACACTAATGGCTTGATGAAGCTAGGTGTAATTGTACCTTTGGCATTGAGGTTATAATGTACGTTGGAATTGACGGAAACTTGTATGAATCCCTTTGAATTGTAGTGCCATATTTCTTTGAAGAATATCTAAATAGTGTCTTGGCTATGTATTGTACACGATCTGTTATAAAGCTTAAATAACCTATCCTTGTAATTATTATTGAAGTGTTCATTCCGGTCGTCTCTTCTTAGTACCCGAAGAGACATCGTATGAACTTACTGAGCATTCATTCGCTCACCCTTTCTCCCTTAAATTTTTCTTTCCAGGTTCTAAGTAGAAGTAATTTGGATTGGTCGCGAGGAGGGCGACGCTTGGAGAATAAGTTAGAATTATTGAACAATTAGTTTACTTGCTTTTGGTTGTAAGTACCTTAATGGCTAGTGTGGTTATACTAGCTGAGACAATAAGTATTTATTTCGCTTCCGCATTTATTAAGTATTTATGGTATTGATTGACATTTGTGATGTAATAGGGTTTTGTGGGTGGAAACCCTAATATTTTGAAGTTATATTTAATGCCATTGAATGCTCATTTATGAATGGAAAATTAGGGGTGTTACAGTTGGTATCAGAGCCATGGTTTTAGGTCTTATGGGAGATTAGACTTGAGTCCTTGGTGATAGTTAAATTGAGCTTTAGAAATGTGAATTAGCCTGTTCAACCTAGAACTAAGTAAACAAGGTTGGAAGGACAACTTACTGTTTGGTTAAAGAATTATACTTGTGCCTTATTTTAAAAAAATATACTCCCTCCGTCCCACTCCAAGCGTCACTTTTTACCCAAAAGGGTGTCCCGTTTGAAGCGTCACCATTTCCTAAAAAGGAAATGTTTTATTAATATTCTATTATCCCATCCACTATTCCCTCCACTAATTCTCTCTCCTCTACACTCACAACACTTTTTAAATTCACTATTTCCTCCACTAATTCTCTCTCCTATTTTCAAATTACACTCACAACATTTTTTCTTCCCACCTATTTCCTTAATTTGCGTGCCGGGCTAAAAATGGCGACGCTCTTGGCGGGACGGAGGGAGTATATATTATGTTTTGGAGTTAGACTAATTAAGTTCCTTGTCTAATGTGTGTAGGATCAATGGCACGAAGACCGATTAAGTCTGTAAGGTATAGTGCGGCTCTCAAAGAAACAATTGCAGCTAAGGATCACCGCATCAAATTGATCACTAAAGAGTTAAAGAAAGAGAAGGCAAAAGTAAAGGGTTTGCAGTACACCCTCAAGGTAATCAATGAAGATATGAAACTCATGGAAAAACAGCTGGATAAGAATATTCAGAAGGTCAAGCTCGGGGAGATACACAACAGGATAGCAGTTAGGGAATGGAACAAGTTTAGTGTGCAAGTGCTAGATGAACAAAGACGGGTGTATGACCTCGAGAAGCAACTAGATGAACAACTACAACGCGAGCAGGAGACAAGCTGCCAATTGCATGCAAAAAAGCGAGAGATTCAAGCTAAGTATGATGAGTTAGCAGCCAAACATGAACATTGTGGAATCTAGAGGCCAAGCGAAGGAACAGAGAGGACGAATTGATGAACAATCAGAAATCCAGAGGATTATTTTATTTAAGTTAATTCAGAATAGTCTAGTAAAATTTTCGTTTTTCTAGTTGGGATTAAAACTTTCTTTCTAGCAGAAAGGATGTTAGACAGTTATGTTCTTTTAGCAATTTAGTATGAATGAAAGGTTTTAGTTAATTTTATTATTACTAGTACCAGGAAAAAATAATTAACTATTCCTTATAAAGAAAAGCCAGAAGTTTAACTTGTTGAGAAACAACAAGAAAAAGCATAGACCAAGTGAAACGGCCTATGAAACCATGGGGCGAAGTAAGACGACCATGGGAATAAAAGTGAAACTAGCCAAGTAAAACGGCTTGTGAAGCCATGAGTCGAAGAAAGACGACCATGGAAATCAAAAGTGAACTAGTCAAGTACAACGACTAGTAAGATAAAGTCAAACTAACTAAGAAGAACGTTAGTTTAAAAGTAAATTGTAAAAGTCTTTTGGAGACGAAAAATTAGGTAACTGACCAAGTAAAAGGTTAGTAAGGTAATAAAAGTTAAAGTTTTCTGAGACGGAAAATCTCAAAGTTAATGAACTACCTAACGAACATTAGGTTAATGGTCTAGTACCAAAGGCCAATGAATAAAACTTTCGTCTAAGAGAAGACGTGAACCAAATCGTAGTCTAGTAAAATGACTAAACGAATGAAAAGGAAAACTAGCGAGTAAAAAGCTAAGCCAAAGTGTAGAAATTCAACATAATAGACATGCATGTAAATGTAATGTTATATCGTATTCATTTTAAGTATCAATGAAATGAATTCGCATAACTGAAACGAAGTAATTCACAGATGTCGATGCGCACAAGATCAGGACAGAATGCTAACGACGGAAATGATAATAACAACAACAACAGTGGGAACGGGAATGGAGGAGGACAATTGGACCCGAATATGGCCAACCTTCTTCAGACTTTGACACAGACGGTGGCCGGGATAGGCCAAGCTGGACTGGGCTCAAGCTCACCACCGCGATCTGATTGCGTGACCCGTTAGAGTTGTTCCAGAGAAGGAACCCTGACACGTTCTTAGGAACAAAAAAAGAGAAGCCAGAGGACTGTATTAAGAGCATAGAGAGAATTTTCGGGACATTAACTTGCACAGAGGAACAGAAGGTGGTATTTGCGACTTTCATGTTAAGGGGAAAGGCACAGTCGTGGTGGGAGGCAGAAAAATGAGCTGCTGTGGCTCGTGGTGATGCGGCAATGACTTGGACCGCTTTCAAGAATGTGTTTAATGAGAAGTACTACCCTGCCAGCGTGAGGAATGCCAAGGTAGCTGAATTCTTAACTTTGGTACAAGGAAACATGACGGTGGCGGAATACGGTGAAAAGTTCACTGATCTAATGGAATTTGCTCCAAGGTTTTTCGATACCGAAGAGCAGAAAGCGAGGAAATTCGAAGCAGGACTAAGTGATCGGATCAAATACAGAATTACTCCATTAGCTTTGACAACATACTCTGCAGTATTGGATAGGGCCGAAATTGTGGAGAGAGAGTCGGGACGCTATCGCAGCTTGATCGGCGTGAGGAAAAAGGAAAGATGTCAAGAGGATCGAGATGGAGACAAAGGGGCAAACGGTAATGGGGACAAGGATCGTCACAACAACAAGAGAAAGGCGGTGGACGATTATCGTGATAAAGGCGATTATGGGAACAAGCATGCCAACAACAACAACAACAACAATAAGAATTTCGGTGGCAACAGAAGGGAGTGGAACAAGGGCGGGGCCCGAGGTTTCTAAGTTACGATAAGTGCACGGTGCAGTGATGGAGCCCACAAAACGGAAGTCCTGCTTTACAATGAGCGGAAATGCCACAAGCGCAACAAGGTTGGACATCCAAAGTGGAAATGTCACGAACCCAAGAAAGATGAACCGGACCAGGGAGCCAGAGGAAATAACGGAGGAAATGGTGGAGGTCGTGGACGAGTGTTCACGATGACAAAGCAAAAGCGGCAAATGTAAACAATGATCTTGTGGCGAGTACATTTCGGTTAAATTCCCGAAATGTTTATGTGTTAATAGATCTTTGGAGCTACACATTCGGTGGTTAGTAAATGCATAGCTAAGAAGTTGAAATTACAAACCGAAGCCTTACAAGTACCTTTAGTGATAGATACGCCTGCAAAAGAAGCTATACCTATCACCACAGTTTATAAGAATTGCACCTTGGGAGTAGGAGGCACTGAATTGAAAATTGAACTTATTGAATTAGACATGTCAGAGTTCGATGTGATCTTAGGAATGGATTGGTTAGCCCTGAACCATGCTAACGTTAATTGCTACGAGAAGATAATGACCTTTGTAGGGAAAGACGGTGAAGAGTGTAAATTTGTAGGTTCGAAACCAAGGAGCCAAGTAGGGTTGATAACTGCAATGAAGGCGCGAAAATTGTTGAGGAAAGGATGTGTGGGATTTCTAGCACATATTGGGGAGACCGAAGGAAAAGAAGTAACTATAGATTCCTTAGAAGTTGTTAAAGAATTTCGCGATGTATTTCCGTAAGATTTGCCGGGATACCACCAGTGAGAGATGTTGAGTTCACAATAGACCTAGTGCCGGAAACGACACCCATTTCAAGGGCACCATATAGGATGGCTCCGACGGAATTAAAGGAGTTGAAGGAGCAATTACAAGAATTGTTGGATAAGGGGTTGATTAGATCGAGCGTGTCACCATGGGGTGCGCCGGTGCTATTTGTAAAGAAGAAGGATGGGTCTATGAGGTTGTGTATCGATTATAGGGAATTGAATAAAGTGACGGTAAGGAACCAGTATCCCCTACCAAGGATTGATGATCTGTTTGATCAGCTGAAGGGGGCTTGTTACTTTTCAAAGATAGACCTTAGGTCTGGTTACCATCAGTTGAGGGTGAAGGATGAGGATGTGGCAAAGACAGCATTCAGAACAAGATATGGGCATTACAAGTTTGTGGTTATGCCGTTTGGGTTGACTAATGCACCAGCTGCATTCATGGAATTGATGAATAGAATATTTCAAGAGTACCTAGATAGGTGTGTGATAGTGTTTATTGATGATATCTTGGTGTACTCTAAAACAAAAGAAGAACATGCAGAACATTTGAAGTTAGTACTGGAAGTCTTAAGGGGACAGAAATTATACGTTAAATTTAAGAAGTGTGAATTTTGGTTAGAGAAGGTGACATTCTTGGGACATGTAGTGTCTAAGGAAGGAATTTCTGTAGATCCAACCAAGATAGAGGCAATAATGGATTGGGAAAGACCGACTACAAGATGAGCGAGATAAGGAGTTTTACAGGTTTAGCTGGTTACTATAGAAGATTCGTAGAAGGATTTTCTAAGTTATCTGGACCGTTGACGAAGTTGACTCAAAAGGGAGTAAAGTTCATTTGGTCGGAGGAGTGTGAGAGAAGTTTCCAAGAATTGAAGAATAGGCTAGTAGGCTATGCAGAGTATTGACGTTACCGACAGGAACCGAGGGGTTTGTCATATACAGCGATGCTTCATTGAAGGGGTTAGGTTGTGTCCTGATGCAAAATGAAAAGGTTATAGCATATGCGTCTAGACAATTGAAGGTACATGAACGGAACTACCCTACCCATGATCTGGAGTTAGCTGCGGTAGTATTTGCGTTAAAGATTTGGAGACACTACTTATATGGCATGAAGTGCCAGATTTTTACCGACCATAAAAGCCTTAAGTAAATCTTTACCCAGAAAGAGCTTAATATGAGACAAAGGAGGTGGCTAGAGTTACTAAAAGATTATGACTGTGAGATTTTGTATCATCCTGGGAAGGCAAATAAAGTGGCCGATGCGTTAAGTAGAAAGAACCACGGAATGTTAGCAACGTTGATCTCTAAGGGGGTAAGAGCATGGGAAGACATGAAGGACATGAGTCTAAGAGTGGAAGTTAGTGGGTATCTGGCTAAATTAACCCTACAACCTACACTTTTGGGAAGGATAAAAGAAGCACAACAGTTAGATGGGGAAAGAGAGGCTCTAGTCGGAAAAGGGCAAGGAAAGGATCTTCGTATAGGGGAAGATGGAATTTTGAGATACCAGGACAGAATATGGGTGCCAAACAATGATGAGATTAAGAGAGAAATACTGAGGGAAGCTCACTGCTCAAAATTTTCCGTACATCCGGGAAGTACTAAAATGTATAGAGATTTGAGAGGATCGTTCTGGTGGAATAACATGAAGAATGACGTGACAGAGTACGTAGCACGATGCTTGACCTGTCAGCAAGTAAAAAGTGAACATCAGAAACCGGCAGGCTTACTACAATCATTACCAATTCCGGAGTGGAAGTGGGAGAACATTGCCATGGACTTCGTGAGTGGGTTACCGAAAACACAAGGGAAGCAAGATGCTATATGGGTCATTGTAGACAGATTGACGAAGTCGGCACATTTCCTAGCAATCAAGAAGACGGATTCGTTAGAAAAGGCGCCAACCGTATATTGATGAGATAGTAAGGTTACATGGGATACCGGTCTCCATAGTGTCGAGATAGAGATGCGCGGTTTACCTCCAAGTTTTGGAACAGTCTACAAGGGGCACTTGGGGACGGGCGACGATGAGTACGGCGTTCCATCCACAAAGCAGATGGGCGATCGGAAAGGACCATCCGGCATTGGAGGACATGTTGAGGAGCTACATCGTTAGATTGGCCGGGCTCGTGGGATGAACACTTACCGTTAGTGGAGTTTGCGTACAGCAACAGTTTTCACGCAAGCATTGGAATGGCTCCGTATGAAGCACTATATGGAAGAAAATGTAGGTCGCCAGCTTGTTGGGACGAGGTTGGTGAGAGAAAGTTAAGTGGACCGGAATTAGTACAAGTCACTGCAGATAAAGTACAGCAGATCCGTAAGTGGCTACAAAGCCGCACAGTAGGCGTAAGTCCTACGCAGACAACCGAAGACGAGCGTTAGAGTTTCAGTTGGGTGATCGAGTGTTCTTAAAGATCTCGCCAACAAAGGGAATCATGAGGTTCGGAATCAAGGGAAAGTTAAGCCCGCGATATGTGGGACCATTCGAGATTCTTGACAAGATTGGAGAAGTGGCATATAGATTGGCCTTACCACCGGTTTTAGCTGGAGTACATGACGTGTTCCATGTCTCTATGCTAAGGAAGTATATTCACGATCCAAGTCACGTGATCGAGTACAAACAGCTAAGAGTCCGTGCTGATTTGACTTATGATGAAAGGCCGATCAAGATCGTCGACAGAAAAGATGAGAATGTGAGGAAGCGGTTGGTTCCCTATGTGAAAGTACAGTGGAGCAACCATACCGAAAGAGAAGCAACTTGGGAACTGGAAAGCGAGATGCGTGAATTATATCCCGACCTGTTTTCAAGCTAAGGTACGTTAAGTTTGGGGACAAACTTCTTTTAAGGGGGTAAGAATGTAAGAACCCAAAAATTTTTAGACTTTAATTAATTATTTTATTAGAAAAAAAAATTAATTAATGAAATTATAATTATTAATTAACCCTTAAGTAAATGGGCCATTTAAATTAATTGGGTTAAAATCCAATGGACTAGGTTTTGGACTTGTGCAAGAGAGGGCCCAAGGAGGTTATTAAATACATTTAAATACTAAAACATTCCTAATTATTTCCCATAATATCCAGCCATTTACCAAAGAAAAAGAAAGAAAAAAAAAACCCTAAGGGGGCGTTTGGTTCGGTGGAAAAAAAGTGAAGGAATGGAATTGTCAATGGAATTGAATTCCTTAAGGAATTGGAATGGAAAAAAACTGGTTAACTCCCTCCGTTTGGTTGGCACGGAATGGAATGGAATTGTCATTCAATTCCTTGGCAAATCATGTTTGGTTTGAAAATACAAATTATAGGAATGGAATGAAAGCATATAAAATGACCAATTTACCCTTTTAAAAAAAAAAAAAAATTTGGAGGGTGGGGGGGGTAGGTAGGGGTATGCAAAATGAGTAAAAAATTTCGTGGGGGTGGGGGGTGGGGTGGGGAGGGGGTGGGGGTAGGTGGGGGGTAGGGTGAGGGGTGGGGGGTAGGTAGGGGTATGCAAAATGAGTAAAAAAAAAATTTCGTGGGGGGTGGGGAGTGGGGTGGGGGGGTGGGGTGGGGGGTGGGAGGGGGGTAGGTAGGGGGTATGCAAATTGAGTAAAAAATTTCGTGGGGGGTGGGGGGTGGGGTGGGGGCGAGGGTAGGCGAAAAAAAATAAAAAAAATTTGTGGGGGTGGGGGGTAGGGTGGGGGAGGGTAGGAGCGTAAAAAAAAAATTAAATTTTTTTTTTTTGTGGGGGTGGGGGGGAGGGTAGGCAGAAAAAAAAATTAAAAAATTTTTTTTTCGTGGGGGTGGGGGGGGGTGGGGGGGTGGTACGTAGGGGCTGGGTAGGGGCTGGGTAGGGGGTAGGGGTGGGTAGGGTTTGGGGGTATTTTGGTCAAATTTTTTTTTTTTTTCCATTGCCCTAAGGAATTGAACTTTTCATCACTTTTGTGAAGGAAAGTTGAATTCCTTCATTTGAAGGAATTCAACTTTCCTTCGGAATTTTTTTTTTAAACTCTTTGAACCAAACAGGGGAAAGGAATGGAAAAGAGGGAGTTTTCCATTCCTTTCCCCCACTTTCCTTCCAACCAAACGCCACCTAAGAACCCTAACCCTAGGCGGCCGGACCAGTTGGGGGAGGAGGAGCAGCCGAGTCCTTGGTTCTTTGGGCAATCTTTCTTCACAAAAATTAAGGTAATGTCAAACCCTAACTTCCCTATTTCGTTTCATTCAATTCGGACCTATATTGAATTAGTTATGATTTTTTCTAAGTTTTAAATTATTATTGTTCTTGGATGATTTTTGCAAGTTTTAAATGATAAATCTTGAGGTTAAATGAATGGTTTGAGGATTAAAATGATGGAGAATTAGTGTTACAATAATATGTTCATAACCCTAAATTGTTCTTGAGATTAGAATAGAAAAAAATTATAGATTTAATCAATTAAGGGTTAAGGATTAATTGATTAAGAGTAAATTAATTATTGGGATTGGTTAAGGAACAAAAGTAAAAAGAAAAGAGAAGAAGAATCAAGCCTTGGATTGAATGTAAAGGCACTGCTGGAACTGTTAGGCCAAGCTTAGGTGTGTTTGGTTTAATTAATTAAGCTTTTGGTTAAGTATTAAAAGACTACGGTTAGGTTTTTTTAACCTGAAAAGGGACTAGATTGAATAGTTTGAAGCTGAAATCGTTAAATTGCTAACTAAACAAATGAAATTAGATGGAGAGTTAACGGGGACTAAAGCTGAAAAGATCAAAAGCTAGAAGGACTAAACTGCAATTAATTAAAAGTTGAGGGACCCGTTTGCAATTAATTAAAAGTTGAGGGACCAGTTTGCAATTAATTAAAAGTTGAGGGACCAGTTTGCAATTATTTAAAAGTTGAGGGACTAATTTGCAAATATTTAAAAGTTGAAGGACTAAATTGCAAATATTTAATAATCGAAGGACTGTTTGGCAAATACCTAAAAGATGGAGGACCTTTATGTAATTGATCAAAAATAGAAGGACTTAAAGGGAAATCCTAAAAGAGGAAAGTATACCTTAAAGTTAAGAATTGTTAAAAAGGATGAAAAAGAGAACAATCCTAAAGAAAAATCAAACTGTAAATAGGAAATTGCAGAAATCAAGAATAAGGAAATTCCAAATAAGGAAGTTTCCAAAAATAGAAACTTTCCAAACTTAGAAGGTTACTAAACAAAGAAAGGGAAGAAGTTAAATTATAACGCATAAGGTTTAACTAAGTAGAAATAGTTAACGACAATGCGAGATACTAAGTTACTCTTACGTGGTTGTAGATACGCACGGGAAGAGCGGTTCAAGAAGCTAGCTAGATCAAGGTAAGGGATTACGTTCCTTTACTGTATTTGAATTCTTTTCCATTGGAACTCCTATACCTTCTTGATATAATTGGACTATCAAATGGCATGATAGTTATTTGTGAATAATCTGCGTATTTGAACATCACTTGAAAATATCTATATTTTGTGATAATGTTGTTGTTCACAGAATATCTGAAGTTTGAAACTTGTCATATGCATACCTGTACCTCTGTATGCTTCCTCGTTCTAGCATGTTTGTGGAATCACTTACTTGCTTAGAACGGACATTCCCAGTTAGAAAAGGCATTGTCAGGACTTGTCTACGGACTTGTTCTTATTAGGGATTGCATGAGTGATCACATGCCTTCTCTCAGGAATTGTCTGATTACAAGGGCAATTCTAGACCCCGAGCATATATGTGTGACAGTACCTGTAAGTACCCCAATCTGGATCACCCCCTTTCAAACACACGGGAAACACCGCAGACTCATCAACGCAGTCTCGGAGACCTCTGGCACTCAAAACCCTCTCAAAACCCTCTCAAACCCCCAACCAAACCAAGGGAGGAGCCTTTCCGGGATAAAAAGGGATAAAAGGACCTTTCGGGAATTTTCAGGAAATTAGGAAAGCAATATTGGTCCGTACGGACCTCTTTGTTGTCATAATTACTGAATCTCCTTAAAGTCCACAATATTCCCTCAAATCCCGGGGAAAATGATTACCCCCCTGCAGAGTTGGTCCGTACGGACCTCTTTGCATGCAAGATGGTCCGTACGGACCTTATTGCTCAGGGGACATCATCATTCCAGAATATTCACCATCATTGCAGATTCCCTCAAATCGAGGAAATCCAAAATTCTGGATAACCAAGGAGGTCCGTACGGACCTCTTTGCTCCGAAATTTTTACTATAAATAGAGGGCTCCCCCTCCTCATTTTGACACCTCCCTCTTCTCTCTTCCTCCCTTAGCCTTCTGGCTCCCCTCTAAGTCCTCTTGAGGCACTCCCGGCCCCTTTCGGATCCTTCCGAGGCCTTCCGAGCTCCCTTGTGGTGCTCCGAAGCCTCCCCGAGCGCTCCCGAGACGCTTCCGCGCTGCCCCGAGGCACTCTCGAGGTACTCTGAGGCCCCTCGTGGTACTCCGAGGCCTCGCCTGGTCTTTCCACGGTGTCCCGGCTCTTTCCGAGTCAAACCGACGATCCCAAACCACGCCGAAACTCTGCCCGAGTGACTCCTGCCACCACAACGCACGCCGAACCTCTGCCCGAGTGATCCCGACGATCCCCACGCACGCCGAACCTCTGCCCGAACGCAGCCTGCAACCTCAACTCACGCCGAAACTCTGTCCGCGGACAACCGGCATCTTCCGAAGCAATCCCGATCCGTACCGGAACGCTACTCCGACCTCAAACACCATTCCCCAGGGGAAGACAGACGCGAACCAACATTGGTAAGGCTTCCTTCCATTACTATTTCAATACATTTTCATACATAGCATACAATGTAGACATCCGATACATCATGCATTTTTAAAAGCACACACACACACACACAACATTTAAAGGATATTAGGGGTATCCGAAAGACTCGTTTTACGAGGCGACTCGGGTGAGCTCTAATATTCTAATATTCTCTTCCCGAGGAGTCATCGACCTCCGAACTCAAAATCTCATCACACAAAAACAGCTTTAAAATTATCTTTAAACTGATGCCCTTTTTCAATGTTTTGGGCTTAATAAAAACGGCGTGGCGACTCTACAAAAAACAAAAAGCGGCGAGACACATCGCTCCAGACGCGAAAGACGCCGAATGCCTGGGCTGCAAAAGCTGCCTCGATCCAGGGTAATTTCGGTTAGCGACTCGTAGGGAAAATTTTGTTTTAAAAACTTTTAAACAAAACAAAAGATTTTTAAAAACGATGATGAGGGTCAAACTTTCATTTTACCCCTTCCTTTAGCTGTTGTGTGTGTGTGTGTGCACGTGCTTCGTTTTTATTTAAAAAAAAATAAAAAAAAAAATAAAAAAAATGCATCAATATACATCTGTGCATACATTTAAAATTCTTCAAAAACTTATTTTACTCGAAAAAGAATTTTAGAGACCGCACACTACGCGCACTGCTTGCCTCGGTTACACCGCACGCTACTCGCACGCGCCTCGGATACACCGCACACTACACCCTTAACACCGGAGTGGTCTCGGTTGCAATCCCAGTTAGGTCTTCTAGGCCTGCTTGGATGCGCACGGGATCATTCAAACATCCCATCCTAGCCAAGCGTCAACCCGCACGTTTGAGTCTTGAGTCACACTCTGTCCAGACTCGGTTGGTTTTTACCGATCAGTGTCATACAGCACTGGATACATATACCATGCCGGCCATTTTCTCGAGGTCAAGGCTCGGAACTCAAGATCCCTTGCGCAGCAAAGTGATGAAAGGTCATGCTAAAATCTTGACCTGATCTTGATTTCGAAGCTACACCTGCACGATGTTCCGTCCGGATATACATCCATGCTCGCATGACACCATGTCATCACGCTTTCTTGATACGTCGCCATGACGATATTTACCCGCCCAACGCCCAACGTCACGCATCCCTCGCGCAAGCAAGGTAAAAGAGAGTGGCTCAGGCGCCGAACTTCGACTCCGATCTTGACTTAGCCGGGCTGCGGTTCGGTTCACTATTCACATGGCTAACGCATCAAAACGAACATGACAGGCTCGGTCCTTAGGTTCGATTTTTCTTTTAGGCCGGTGGAAACCGCTTGCACTATAGAACCCTCGCCTGGGGCTGTCCACCCTGGGATGTCGAAATACAGGTGCAAAACGAGGGGCTTATAGCCGCACAAATGGTCTCCACTGACCCAGGATCTAGCATAGTTGCGAAAAAGAAGAGCAATCTTTTCCAACCTACCTAGGACTCTGAGAAAACATGTTTTAAGTAAATTAAAACAACAAAAAAAAAATCAAAAATAAAAGAAACGAAAACCGCATGCCACGTGAGTTTTCCCCCTTTTATCCCGTTAGGCCATTCCCGCGTCTAAACCTTGCCCGTCACCCCCTCCAGCGAACCGAGAGTGGTTGAGAATCCCTGGAAGCCGCCTTTTCAGTATCGAGGTCACAAGGTCCGATAGCCCTTCCAGTTCAACGGTCCGCACCATCCGATACTCCCCCATGACGGGATCAACAGATAACAGTGAGGGAAACGGAACCCCGCCACTAAGGAACCTCCAGACCATGGAGGAGGTGCTGCGAGCCTTCGAAACCATCAAGAAGCGCCAAGAGGAACCAAAGAAGCTCGGATCGTAGACACCCCGCGTCTCGAGGAACGATAGTTCCCCAACCCGATGGAACCTTTGTTCTCATAGAAGATTTAAGACATACCGGCTCCCCGGTTTCTCAAAGCTATCAAGGGTCCCGCCTCCGCCTAAGCTACGAGATCCCGGCCAACGCAAAGCGGCTCTCGCTCAAAGCTCCCCTCGGGTGTCGGTCCAGCAGCTCCGACATGCCCGCCTCGGCCACGGTCGGCTTCCCGGCTCCGCACATCAAGCTCATTACCAACAAAGGCACACATACGTGCTCGCTCCGCCGCATCCCAATGCATCTCGGTATCCCCTGTGATCTCAATCCTTTGCCTCTATACGAGCCTCGCAACCACAATCAAAAGTCCCCATTCTTACCAGGGACAGCATCCCGAGCGGATACCCCGACATCTCAAGTTTGCCACCTGCTAGCCTCGCCAATGGGGCTAATGAATCATTTCCCGCAGTTCCCAAACACAACCCTTAGCGGACCTGGCAATCATGCCCTCAACTTCAACACCCGGGGTAATGGGTTGGTATACACTCAACTACCTCCCCAAGACTCCCGAATGGCGATCCCGTCCGCCGATCCACCTCCATCTTCGGCTTCCGTCTGAAAATGGTAACCCACCTCAACACTGATCCTCACATGGCTTGGCTGATCGAACAAATGAAAGACATGCAAGGCAAGCTAGCTAGTTCTCGGAAGGACTCCCTCCGCCTGATCCGAACAAAGTGGTCCCTCTCCCTCCAAAGTTCAGGATGCCGGAAATGGAAAAGTTTGACGGTACGGAATGCCCAAAAACCCACATCGACAACTACGTCCTGGGTATGAGCCAAAGGGGCAACCCTCAACAGATGGCGAGCCATTTTCAAGGCCATTCCCTCAAATCCACAGCACTAAGGTGGTTCCTCAATGTGAAGGCGAAAAAACCGCTCCACATGGGATCGATCAGTGAAATCTTCCTCGAGAAGTACCGCGCCAATCTTGAATGGGAAACAAACCGCCATGACCCGCAAGCCACCGAACAAAAGGATGACGAACCAGTGGGCGAATTCTACAAAAGATGGAACTGGAAGCTAAGCGAGATAATGGATCCACTTTCCAAAGAAGAGCAGATGGACATCTTCCATTCCTGCCTCAAGCCATCTTTGAGAACCTTGATCAGCCACCATTTCTACCCGGATCTCCGTGCGCATGGTCAACGCCGGACAAAGTTTGAAAAGACCCCGAGTCTTCAAAAGGCAACGGCTTGACCCCTGCCTCATCTTACCGCTATCGAACAAACTCCGGCAACTTCAACTCCCTGCCCGACCAAAGGAAAGGAAGCGCGTAGGAACGAGCCGTGACTACATTCGAATCTGAGCTCGAAGTAAACCGCGATCAAGCGGCCCGAAGAATAGCAACCCCTCGCTTCCCACAGTTCCAGCATTTAGATAACCTGGAAATGCCCTTGGGTCAAGTATTTGAAGCTTTGGTGAAGCGAAATCTTCTCAAACCACTCGAGAATTTCCAACCGAAGACCCTCAAACCCCACATGGATATGAGCAAGCACTGCGCCTTCCACAACTACCCCGGCACACCACCGACAATTGCTTCGTGCTCAAGCAGGTGGTCCAGGGCTCATTGAGGAGGGAAAGTTGGAACGCCCTCGTTGTCCAATTACCATCGGAAATCCATTCCCCCAGAACGACAGGGTAAACTCAATAGCCTTTGACGAAACTCCAAGCGAGAGCAGACCCCCTGCAATTTCCGAGACCGTCAGCATGCTGTCCCGCTACGACTGGGAGCGTGAAACCAGAGTCAAGAGATCTCGTGACCGGGAATTCCGACAAGAACGCCTGAGGCCACCGTCTCCCTACGATCTTTGCCTCCGGCCAAGGCATACAAATGGATGGATCGAACGTTCCCAGACGGGCCTGAGTCCAACGGTAAAGACGGGAAGCGGTTTCAGCCTTCAGCGGCGATGACTTGCCAATATGTGAGAATCGGCACAACGAAGCCCTCCTCATCCTCATAAAGATAGAGATGTTCTTCCTCCCAAACGTCTTGATTGATAATGGCTCCGCAGTCAACATCATCGCTTTGAGCACATTGAAACGACTCCGCATCGACCGTTCTCTGATAAGGCCTTCACCTCGGGTAATCCGAGCCTACGACTCCACTGCACGACCAATCGTAGGAGTCATCAATTTGAGGATCCAATTCGACGTACAACTGGAGACGGTAGAGTTCCAAGTCGTGGAAATCAAACCCAACCTTCTGCTTTGTTGGGACGGCCTTGGATACATCAGATGAAAGCAGTATCATCTACTCTTCACCAATGCGTGAAATTCATCAATGCCAACGGAGCAATCGAAGTGATCCGCGGAAGCGGTGGCAATGGCAAGTGCTTGGCCGGCGGCTATGACCCAGTAAGAAGGTCCCGACATGACCGAATACTCTTCTACAGATGATTCTCCTACCCTGTCCCGCTACGGTGGATCCTTACATCCACGCTCTAAGCCGCGACGAGCCGGGAAATTGAAGAACTCATGGGGGTCGATGACAACTCGACATATGCGACCGTGAAGAATGCTTGAGAGAGGATCAAGAGATGGATGCCCTAATGGAGATTGATCGAGAGTAGACCCTTACTTCACCGAAAACCCTCTTGCAACCGGCTCATCACCGATCCCCGTGCAAGACAACCCTCTAGCCGACACTCTCGGATCTTACTGGGGACGGCCATCACAGCCTAGTTCAATTCAACATTCCTGTCCGACCCGGACGAACAGGCGCAACCTCCTCCAAGGATTAATCGTGTGAAGGAGATATAGCATGCCCGCTCGAATCGACATTGTAAACGTCGTCCAAACAAAAATCCCGCATAAAGAAGGCGCATTCTATGAAAGTGATCAACATCGCAAGAATCCACTCCGATCGCCGAATGCTTCGCCTCTCTAGAAGTGGCCCTCGCCGACTTCTATCATCAAAAACCCCAAGGACTCGTGGCAACACTAATGGAGGGACATCATCAGTGGAGCAGCCAAAACCTCCGCGATCCGGTTTGAAATCGAACCGCATGCAAGCTACTTTCCAGACTCACGCCAAGGGAAGATTGGCCACCCGAACCAAAGACCACTCCTCTAGAGCTACGGCCATCCGAGAGTAATGAAGCTCGGTCCAATCCTCGTCGCCTATAGTCTAGCTTCGAGTCTTGTTGTCGTGTATTCACATCTTTTGAGTCTTTTGACGCTTTACGCCCGACGATCTGTGAATCTTTGGTTAACAATGTACGCTCTTTCACGCTTTCAATAAAAGGTCCGACCTTCCTAAAAAATCCTTTCATTGCATCTTTAACAAATGATGATATTAACTAATCAAAACAAGTTAATAACAACTCATCTATACAAAAGACAAACACATTAATTAAATAAATGCATCAAGCAAACATTTAAGCATGTTGTCAAACGAGAGAAAACCTAGCCCAAGCCGCCGAGAAGGTTTTAATCACAACGATATGCAAGATTGCCGAAGAGCCAAAGAGACGCAAGTTCGACGCCATTTCCAAAGATAAACCAAGATTTTCCAATACCTCAAGAGCGGGAAACCACCTTCATGAACAAGGGAGACCCACAGCACGAAGGGGTCAAAACCAAGAGCATCATGGCCCTAAAACGCCTCGCCTCTCACTTCGTCATCCTCGGGACATGCTATACAAGAAACGCTACCACGGGCCACTCCTACGCCGCGCGCCCAAGAAGAAGCATAAGTTCATGAACGAAGTCCACAATGGGGCTTGCGGTCCCCACATGAACGCCGTGAGCCCCGATGCAAATCATTCTCGGATGGGCTACCTACCGGATCTCCACCTGGTGCGCATTGCATCCACTTTGTCCGAAGCCGCGACAAGTGCCAACCCGGCTTCTCCAACCTCAATCATCTACCGCCCCACGATCTCTACCGCATGACTACACCTCGCCCTTCGCCACTGGGGAATTGACGTCATCGGGAAAATCGCTCCGCCAGCAAAGAATCGGTCACGAGTTCATCTTAGTAGCCATCGACTACTTCACCAAATGGGTCGAAGCCAAGTCCTACAAGGTACTCACCTCCAAGAAGGTCGCGCATTTCCTCAAAGAAAACATCATCTACCGATACGGCATCCCCAAATGAGGTCATATCGACAACGGCTCACACTTCGAAGGAGAATTCGATGCATCACGGGCCGAATTCAAGATCACACGCCACAAATCTTCTCCCTACCGGCCACAAACAAACGGCGCCGTGAAGCAAAGAAACAAAACCTCGAACGGATCATCCGAAAATGACCACCCGAGGACGAGATTGGCCCGAGAAGCTACACCTTGCACTTTGGGGCTACCGCACACCGCCGAATGCCCACGGGGAGAAACCCCATTTGCCCCGACATACGGATGGAAGCGCCCTTCCCATCGAGCTAGAAATTCCCTCACTCCGAGAAAATGACATCAACGAAGTCGAATGGCTCACGGCCAGAAGCATGGCGAATTGGCTCACGCTAGACGAGCGACGACTAAAGCAGCCATGGAACACGTCGAGGAGCCCTGCTCGAGCGGGATGGCTGAGGCTTTTCGACAAGATGGGACAATCCAGAGACATCGAGGAAGCCTGAATGGCCCTTGTAGCCGACTTTGACGAATTGGCTTCGAGCTAGAACGTAGCGACGACTTCAAAGGCTCATGGAACACGTCAACGAGCCTCCCAAAGCACTCCTGGGCCAGATGGCCAGAGCTTTTGACAAGAAAGTCAAATCCCGGCAGACATCGCGAAGGTGACCGATTGTACTCAAAGAAGAGCCTCCTCACTGCCAGAACCTAGCGGGAAAATGGGAACCCAGCTTTGGATCGGCAAAGTGGGAACCCACATGGATCGGCTTCTCACGGAGCGCGAAATTGACCAAAAGATCTTCCCGAGGCGCCACAAACTAACAGACCTACGGCACGGAATCCCTTCACTTAACCCAAATAACCGTCAACGAGTAACTTCGCGAATCTAACTTCGCAAAGAAGAACAAGTTTGTGCATCTGCGCTGCACCTTACGTAGTCTGGCCGAAGTGTCGGCCTACACCTTGATTACAGGCCACTCTAGTCCAAAGATGGGAACGTAGGCAACCTTAATTGGTCCTAAGTCTAAAGAAACACACAAAAAAGTCAAAAGTTTGAATGTCAATCGACAGACCTCCCGAAGTCAAGCTACGCACTTTTCAAGAACACGCCCACAACAAGTTCGCAGCCTCGTCACCAGTCCCACTAAGACAAACGACGGCGCGACATGCAAAGGATCCTAAAGCGTCGACATCCGGCGCTCGAACGGTCAAGATCCCTCGATCGACTCATGCCGCTTCTTCCAAGCCAGGAGGGTTTGTCTTCGCCTCACACGCGCTCAAAAAAAAAAAAAAAAAAAGAGAGCTCCGAGCAAGGGCTCACAAAAAAAATAAACAAAAGAAAGAGCTTCGAGCAAGGGCTCACAAGAGCAAAGAGAGCTCGAGCAAGTGGCTCACAAAAAAATAACAAAAGAAGTGTCTCCCGCGTAAGTCATGAAAAAGAGGTCAAGAGCCCGACGCCAACAAGACGGCAAGGAAGCTACTTACAAAGACCCTCCGTCAAAACGACTTGTCACTATTGCGGACCGCATTCAACAACGCTCTCACCTAAGCACAAAGTACCTCAGCAAAGGAGATTGCCGAATACTGTGGCCTGCATCGCTTCACCCGCAAATGCAACGTAAAAGTTCAAGAAGGCACTGGACGCCGACAAAGCGGAACTACAATCCGTATAAGCAAAGGTCAAAACAAAAGATCTGCTTCATCCCAGGCCTCGATACAATCTTTAGAAAGTAAATCACAAATCACTAACGGTTACAACATTTGCAAAGATGAGTCTCAATCCTCCAGCACGGTCTACTCTCAAGTTCACAACATGCCAAAGACAGCTCTAATGTCACATTTAACAAATAATGTGTTCGCAAATGCAAATGAATGGAGCATACGACGTTGTGGAGGTCATTCCGCGCCATCTCGACTCTTCCGCTCGTCCCTCGCCATTCTTTCCTTTCTTCCTCGTCCCTGGCGTGAGTCTTCTTTTCGCTTCACGTGAACCAACTCGCGTCTCTCGGGCTCCGAGATCTCGGGGTCCTCCCGTAAAGTCAAACTAATCCAAGAGTAGCCTCGTGGCTTCATTCACTCGTGCCTACGCTTGATCTCCTCCCCAGTCCCGTAAAGAGTGCAGACCTCTCGAATCCCGCTGCCGGTCAACTCTAGTCTCGTAGTCAAACAAAGCTGCCCTCCTGCTCATTACATTCCAAAGGGTCGTAACTCAGGCTTCGAACTCCTAAGGCAATAGCTACTACGGCAACCTGTGTCACAATCGCCAAACACGCCAACTTCCTGCCATCATCACTACCCACAAACACACTTCTCACCACGCCTGACGCACAAAATAAAAGTGGAATACTCCATAGCAACAATTTCTGGAAAATTCCCGAATCACAAAATTGACAACATCTTAAAATAAATGCCAGTTCCATACCTTCAAATACAAATTACCGCAAGAATAAATGTCTGCCTGCAAACAAAAAAAGAGGGATATAGAAAAGAGGGAAAGCAAATGAATACTAATCGGTGCACCACATCATCATCCTCGCAAGGTCCTCCCGCAAGAAGTCCTGCAAACAATGCCTCTGCACATCCTCCTGTGCCGACACACCACGGGGCCGAGGCTCCCACGAAAAGTACTCCTAAGGATCAAATCCATGACCACTTCTGACTAAAGAAAGAAGGCTTTCGGTGCCATCACTTCTCGCTCAGCCATGCGGAGGCATGAACCGATAAAAGGGTCAGCTTCCTCGAAGGCGCCCGCAGCCTCGAAGACGTCCCGCACCACTAACGTCGCCTCTCAAAGGTCCTGCTGGCAGGCGCCCTCTCTAGGCGGAGGAACGCTCTACGCAATGCTCAAGGCATACTCGACGATTCTCTCAAAAAGCTGGCGCCAACCCGGGCAAATATCCTTCGAGACGCCATACCACATTCTAGCAAAGGCCCATGACAAATGCCACGGAATGCACTAGTAATAGCTGCATATCATAGGACAATCAATCACGCACAAAATACATCCCAAGGAAACGCCACTGCAAATACGTGTGCTTTTATTACTGTGTACCTAACAACAAAAAGAGAAAAATAAAAAAAAGATGCCAAGATGGAAGCAAAGAAGCACAAGACACTCACCGATCTCATCAAATTCATAAAGCCAGGCATCCCCACTCAAATACCCGGGACCTGCATGACACTCTCTTACTCGATCCTGGCCCCCGCGGACGTACATCAAATTCGCCCGAAAGAAGGCCTGGTGAATCCTTCTGACATGAATCGGGCAGCACCTCTCTCTACCCGCGCAGCCTCGCGGCGCCCGCCTCATCCTCACACTCCCGCCCGCCACTCCTCTCGCATAGCATGAACTCCCTGGCGCACACCGCTCCGCTGCAAGGACTCTCTCGGAGGAAGCCGCCCATGTCTCGAAGGTACAGCATCCTTAAAGGGAGTGACGTCCGCTGAGCCACGCAGCACACTTCGGCCATGCCGCGCAAGACCCGCTCCCTCGTGCAGCATCACAAGCCAAGCCCTGCAGGCTTCCGCAGGCATATAAGGAAACGCTCACCTCTGGAGCCCTCAAACTCATCCCCTCAATAAATTCGAGCCCAAAAATGCGTAAAAGATGCCAAGAATCTGTACACTCGGCCGATCCTTCTCCCAGACAGTCCTCGTGACATCCCCGTATGCAAGATGAGCTTCCCGCGACCTCCTCTTCCTCGCCGTACGAGCCTCCACTTCCCCATAGCATAGCAAGGACGCAAGAATGGTCCCCTTCAGATTTATCCCACAAAGCACCGAAAAGCCTCATAAAACCACACCTCCTTCCACTAAACAAGACCACGGCCACAGAAAAGAACAATGGGTTGCGGAGAAATGATCACAAGATCTGCTAAATCTTAAAACGAATAAACTCATACTCGTGAGCAGTGTTTTACTCAAAATGCAACCCGCCGCAACCTGCACCCCGCTGCTAAACCGGCCCAAGGAGAAGTAGAGTCAAAGCCAAGCCCGCTCGCCCCAATAATGCCGTTGCACGCCTATCCATGTCAATCAAGCTCTTCGAAGAGCAAATGGAGCTGCTAGCCGAACTGGTTCGAGAACAAAGTCTCTGACAGCAGATACCACAAAAAGGAGCGCGCCAATCCCACTGTCACCGGCCGGTACCCCATGACATCACAGTCAAGCCAAGCCCGCAAGATCTTCCGCCACGCGCTATCCAACCTGAGCCCTCGAGACGAGGCCTCAAAGCCCAAGGGAACAGCCTTGGGCCAACAAATCATCCCCGGCATCATCCTCTCCAGACACCGGCCCTCCCGCACATCCCGTACCGATGGTGAGCTTCTGCGCCACCGTCACCTCTTTCCTGCGCCGACTATGGCTACCAAAGATAAGGTGACGTGGTATCCTCGAATGTGCAAGATCTCTATCCCAAGGAAGACCGGAAAATCTCTTACCTCGTGTCGAAACCACTACACAAAACAGAAGGCTCAAGTTCTCTAAAAGAACAACACCTGTCGCACGTAAGCTGCAGACTCGCCCAAATCCAAAACAAGAATAAACTATCAGACTCAAAGCGTGAAAATGAGGTCGTCACACCCCTCGCTGGTCCATCTATGCAACCGAGGAAGTACAGAGCGTACACCTCAAACTCGCTCGCCTAAGCAACTCAACGACATTATCCAGGTCAACCAAGCTCGGCCAACAGCACGTAAGGAGCGCGCGCGTGGGGTTCGACGGCATTCAACCACTGCTGCATACCACAAAAGGAGCGCGCCCGCCTCTCACTCCAACGCTGCACCCCTGGCCATTGCCAGCTGTAATACCGACCGGTCCCGCCACTTCCAACGGTAATTCAACCACCTGGCCATCAACGTAAGACCTGGTCCTCGCCACCTTAACGGCACCAAACCCACCGGTTGATCAACTAAGACTCCGCCACCCAACGGCAGATTCGGCCACACTGCTACTGTACAGTTGACCTGGCCTTCGCCACTTAACGGCAATTCAATCCACGGGCTGCCGGCGCCGTAAGACCGGTCTCGCCCACTCTGGGCAACGGCAATTCAACCACCGGCCATCGCCGTAAGACCTGGCCCTCGCCACTTCAACGGCAATTCAACCAACGCCCGCTCAAGGGCACTCAAGAAGGAGCCAACACCTCCCAAAGACAAATATCAAGGCACGAGACGCTCCAAACGCAACGCCGACGGTAATTCAAGAAGGAGCCAACACTCTCCCAAAGACGAATATCAAGGCACAAGACGCTCCAAACGCTCAACGACAACTCAACCACCGGAGGTCCGAAGTCATCTTCCCAACAGTAAAAGTGGCTCCCTACATGGTCATGCATCCTCAAGCAATTCAAGCACCGGCCAGCCGACGTAGCACCGGCCTCGCCACTTCAATCGGCAGCGCAAGCACCGGCCATCAAAGTAAGCCCGAGCTCCTCCCCAACAAGTCAAAGGAAGTCATACAAGACCGCATATCCCCAAGCACTGATCATCATCCTCGCTCACTCAATCGGCAAAACAAGCACAAAAAGGAGCCAACACCTCCGAGTACAAGTCCCAAGGTACGAAGCGCCTCCAAACGCCAAATGGGGAAGCAATCACCGTCATCCTTGCCCACTTCAACGGCAGCAGCCAAGTAAGCACCTGGCAGTCATCGTAAGTCCAACTCTTCTACTCAACATGCAAAAACACAAAGGCATCTACGCCTCTCGAAGCACAAGGCAGCCACGCTCTACCACTGCGGCTAGAAGACGATTCTAAAGTCCTCGCGCATTACATCAATCGCGGCTAGAAGACGATTCAAAGTCCTCGCGCATAACATCAACCGCCAGTAAGACTTTTATTCAAAGTCCTCTGGGCCAGGGTATCAACTGGGCCGCTGTAAGATTTATCTAAAGTCCTCTGGCCAGGCACCAACCGGGCCGCGTAAGACGATTCAAAGTCCTTCACGGCGTGGCACCAACCGCCGCTGTAAGACGATTCAAAGTCCTCCAAACGTGGCACCAACCGCAATCGAAGACGATTCAAGTCCTCACTCTATCTCCTACCGGTCTAAGGCCTTAAACCACCCGATTGGGAAAATCGTAAAATTTCCATCCCAGACACCACCACGTCCTCACAATTGACTCTCTGCGGTCACCACATCTTAGACACCACCCCGTCTCTATCACCGACCTCGCGGTCACACGACACTTCAGTGGCACCACCACGCCCACATACACTCACAAATTCACGACCCTCCGAACTACGACTGTGCTTGATTCCCGCCAGGGATACGTAGGGAATCCTATTACAGGTCCATCCATCGACCTATACTGGCCGCCAGACACCACCACGTCCTTCCCATCGACCTACGCGGCCACCTGCGTGATACCACCACGTCCTACCACGACCTCTGCGGGCCACACGACACTTCGTGGCACCACCACGCCCGCATTCACAAAACACTCACCCCACACCCGAACTACGACTGTGCTTCGATTCCCGCCTGTGGATACGTAGGGAATCCTATCACAGGTTCCGGCTATCACCTAAACGGCCACACAAAAGGACACCACCACGTCCTCACATTTGACCCTCACGGCCACTTCCTCTCCCAAAGACGCGATCCAAACATTAGGACCCTTATCTTATCGGCGACCCCACTTCTTTCATAAGTGACGTCGTCGAGGGCTTCGTAAGTACCCCAACTGGATCACCCCTTTCAAACACACGGAAACACCGCACTCATTAACGCAGCTTCCTGAGACCTCGGGCACTCAAAACCCTCTCAAAACCCTCTCAAACCCCCAACCAAACCAAGGGAGGAGCCTTTCCGGATAAAAAGGGATAAAAGGACCTTTCGGAATTTTCAGAAATTAGGAAAGCAATGGTCCGTACGGACCTCTTTGTTGTCATAATTACCGAATCTCCTTAAAGTCCACAATATTCCCTCAAATCCCGGGAAATGATTACTCCTGCAGAGTTGGTCCGTACGGACTTCTTTCGCATGCAAGATGGTCCGCACTGACCTTATTGCTCGGGGACATCATCATTCCGTAATATTCACCATCATCGTGCATTCCTCAAATCGAGGAAATCCAAAATTCTCGATAATCAAGGAGGTCCGTACGGACCTCTTTGCTCCGAAATTTTTACTATAAATAGAGGGCTCCCCTCCTCATTTTCGACACCTCCCTCTTCTCTCTTCCTCCCTTAGCCTTCTCGGCTCCCCTCTAAGTCCTCTTGAGGCACTCCCGCCCCTTTCTGATCCTTCCGAGGCCTTCCGAGCTCCCTCGCGGTGCTCCGGCCTCCCCGAGCGCTCCCGAGACGCTTCCGCGCGCCCCCGAGGCACTCTCGAGGTACTCGAGGCCCCTCGTGGTACTCCGAGGCCTCGCCCGGTCTTTCCACCTGTCCCGCTCTTTCCGAGTCAAACCGACGATCCCAAACCACGCCGAAACTGCCCGAGCTGACTCCGCCACCACAACGCACGCCGAACCTCTCGCCCGAGTGATCCCGACGATCCCCACGCACGCCGAACCTCGCCCGAACGCAGCTCGCAACCTCAACTCACGCCGAAACTCGTCCGCGACAACCGCATCTTCCGGGCAATCCCGATCCGCACCGAACGCTACTCCGACCTCAAACACCATTCCCAGGCGGAAGGCAGGACGCGAACCAACATTGGTAAGGCTTCCTTCCATTACTATTTCAATACATTTTCATACATAGCATACAATGTAGACATCCGATACGGCATGCATTTTTAAAAGCACACACACACACACACAACATTTAAAGGATATTAGGGGTTATCCGAAAGACTCGTTTTACGAGGCGACTCGGGTGAGCTCTAATATTCTAATATTCTCTTCCCGAGGAGTCATCTGACCTCCGAACTCAAAATCTCATCACACAAAAAACAGTTTAAAATTATCTTTAAACCGATGCCCTTTTTCAATGTTTTGGGCTTAATAAAAACGGCGTGGCGACTCTACAAAAAACAAAAAGCGGCGAGACACATCGCTCCAACGCGAAAGACGCCAGATGCTGGGGCTGCGAAGCCTGCTCGGATCCGGGTAATTTCAGTACCGTATATGTTTTGACCCACACTAATGGCTTGATGAAGCTAGGTGTAATTGTACCTTTGGCATTGAGGTTATAATGTACGTTGGAATTGACGGAAACTTGTATGAATCCCTTTGAATTGTAGTGCCATATTTCTTTGAAGAATATCTAAATAGTGTCTTGACTGTATTTGAACGCGATCGTTATAAAGCTTAAATAACCTATCCTTGTAATTATTATTGAAGTGTTCATTCCGGTCGTCTCTTCTTAGTACCCGAAGAGACATCGTATGAACTTACTGAGCATTCATTCGCTCACCCTTTCTCCCTTAAATTTTTCTTTCCAGGTTCTAAGTAGAAGGAATTTGGATTGGTCGCGAGGAGGGCGACGCTTGGAGAATAAGTTAGAATTATTGAACAATTAGTTTACTTGCTTTTGGTTGTAAGTACCTTAATGGCTAGTGTGGTTATACTAGCTGAGACAATAAGTATTTATTTCGCTTCCGCATTTATTAAGTATTTATGGTATTGATTGACATTTGTGATGTAATAGGGTTTTGTGGGTGGAAACCCTAATATTTTGAAGTTATATTTAATGCCATTGAATGCTCATTTATGAATGGAAAATTAGGGGTGTTACAGATCACTTCCAGGCAGTCAAACGCATTTTGCGTTATGTCAAAGGAACTCTCAATTTCGGTCTGTCCTTCTCTTACTCCCCAAATTCATCAGTTGAAGGCTACTCTGATGCGGACTGGGCTCGATGCTTGGAAACAAGACGATCTACTTACGGTTATTCTATTTTTCTTGGTGGTAATCTGGTCTCTTGGAGTGCCAAGAAGCAACCCACAGTTGCTCGGTCAAGTTGTGAGTCGGAATACCGTGCAATGGCTAACACTGCTGCTGAAATAGTTTGGGTCACTAACCTCTTGCGTGAGCTTCATGTTCAGATTCCTAACTCTCCACTCTTGCTTTGTGATAACAAGAGTGCTATCTTTCTAAGTCAAAATCCAGTTGCTCATAAGCGTGCCAAGCACATCGACCTGGACTACCATTTTGTTCGTGAATTAGTTTCTTCCGGCAAGCTCCTCACCAAGTTCGTCCCTTCTGCTCTTCAGATTGCCGACATATTCACAAAAAGCTTAGCTAGGCCGCTCTTTGAACTCTTTCGATCCAAGCTTCGGGTTGGTCCGAATCCCGTCTCTCGCTTCAGGGGGGGGGTGTTGGCGATATTCACGGGATTGCAAAGGATTGGAATCACGAGATTACAGGGAATCACCAGACTACAGGAAAATCAAATATTTCCCCTACATAATCTTTCCTTAATGATAGAGATTGATTAGGATTAATTTGGGTAGATAATCCTCATTACTTGTGTATATATATGTAACATAATGTAACCATTATTCTTGTGGTGAATAATATACATATCCTTTCACTCCACTTGACTTTCACTAAGCACCCTAGCCTCCCAATTACTCATACTAACATGCTTAGGCTTCTTCATATAAATCCCCACAACTTCCCTAGCCAAATCCTTGAGCCCGGGCCTACGAAATCTCCCCGGCCACTTAGCCTTTGCCAGCTCCTTAGCATCAGCACTACGACTGCAAACAAGTCCATACTCATCCCTAAGCTTAGATATATCATCATTAACCTCAATTCCGACAAAAGTGAAATTAGGGTTTGCGAGGAAATCCTTGAGAGACTGCGGGATTTGGTCAAGGTAGAAGAGTTGGAGGATTAGGCACTTGTTGTTGATGCAAAGTTGTAGCGTTGCGGATTTGTTGCTCATGTAGCTGATGTGATGGGGGCGCCATTCTATGTCCAGCCCGACCGGGGTGGACATGTTGGCGTAGGTTGATTGGATGTCACTGACCCATTCATCCGCGACAGAGGACTTGTCGGTGAGGGTTGTTACGATTGTGATGTTGTCATAGTTTATGTGGTATTTTGAGGAAACTGGGTTGAAGGTTATGGTGGTTTGTGAATTCATGGCTGAATATTAGAGCTTGGTTTTGAGTTGTTTTTTTGGTTTGGTTTATTAGTATGTTGTTGTATTTATAAGTTTGAAATTAAATGCAAACTCTTGGAATTTCAATGAGTCTTCAGTCAAATGTGACTTTTGACTTTCTCTTCTTGTAATCAATCTATCAGTCTTGAAACGAGGGCACTTTTTTGTTTGGTTTCAATGAATTTATAACGTTGATTTAGAGTATATTCATTATTCTCTTTATTTATTTATTTATTTTTTTTCCAACAACCTTTTCACACAATGACATATAAGGATTCATGTTAGTCGATCCCAAATTATTTTGGGACTAAGGCTTTGTTGTTGTTGTTGTTGTTGTACTTTTTCCCCCAGTTTTTTAAAAAATAAATAAAAAAACTTTTGGTATTTTATTAAAATTGGCTCTTATAATTTAAGTATAAGACATAATAAAATCTTATACCAAAGAGATTGTGTGTATGTGTGTGTGTTTAGATAATATGTTTGTAAAATGTAAGTGCAAGGCGTGAGCCTATGTGGCAACCCACAGCAGCCCACATTCATGCCATGTGAACAAGGCATAGATAACTGAATTCAAGACATGTTTGCCCAACGCCCAGAATGCATACTGACATGTGGGTTATAGTCAATTGCAAAAAGCCAAACTATTCAAACATTGATGCTTTTGTTTTCTTTGGTTTCCTTTACCCATCCAATAGGGACTAAGGCTATAAACGAGCCGAGTCGAGCTTTGAAATTTTGAGCTCGAGCTTGAATAAAAAATATCGAGTACTCGAATAATAAAATATCGAGAACACTTTTCTGGCTCGGAATGCGTGTTCGGCCGAATCAAGTTCGAGCTTTTCAGCGTGGCTCGCGAGCTTTTCGCGAGCTGCTCGAACTCGAGTTTTAACGAGCCGAGCTCGAGCTTCGGCTTATTTTTTGAAAAAAATCTGAAATCAAACGAGCTTTTAACGAGCCGAGCTCGAGCTTCGACTTAATTTTTGAAAAAAATCTGAAATCAAACGAGCTTTTAACGAGCCGAGCTCGAGCTTCGACTTATATATATATATATATATATATATATATATATATATATATATATATATATATATATATATTTATACTAAAATTTATTCGAGCTTTTAACGAGTCGAGCCCGAGTCGAGCTCAAACGAGTCGATCTCGAACAGAGCTCGTCGAACATACGAGCCGAACACGAGCCGGCTCGAAAAAAATGACGAGCTTGAAAATCGGTTCGAGCTCGAGTTCACCTCGAGCCCACTCGAACTCGAGCTTTTTTCGAGCCGAGCTCGAACCGGCTCGGTTCGTGTAACAGCCCTAATAGGGACACAACAAGTGTCCCTAAAAATTAAAATCTATAAAAATCATTTATAAAAAATATATACTCCCTCCGTCCCAGCCTAGTGTGAACCAAAATGTTTGACACACCGATTAAGAAAAAGTAAGAGAGAGAAAAAGTGAAGAGAGAATGTTGTGAGTGTAAAAGTAAAATAGGAGAGAGAATGAGTGAAGGAATAGTTAGGAGAGAGAATGTTGTGAGTGTAAAAGTAAAATATGAGAGAGAATGATTGGGGTAAATAGTGAAGATTTCCTTCCATTTTGGGCAGTTCACACTCGACTGGGACGTAACAAAAGGGAAATAAGTGTACACTCGGCTGAGACGGAGGGAGTATATACCTTCCGTCTCACTACAAACTACATAATTTTCGTTTATAGCGTCCCACCACAAACTACACACTTCGTAAAATGAAAATGTTATATTACTTTTATATTAATATATTAATAAGACACACGTGTCATAATAACAACAACAATTCAATTACTATTAAATTCCCAACTTTCTCTCTCATACCTAATCTTTCATACTCATAGGACATACTCTACTAACACTTTTCTTAATTCTCGTGCAAATAGTGAGTGTGTAGTTTTCAGTGGGACAGACAGAGGGAGTATATATATACTCCCTCCGTCCCAGCGAAAGAGTCGGTAAATTTGTCCGACACGCAAAATAAGAAATGTGATGTAGGAAAGAGAAAAAGTTTAAATGTTGTGAGTATGAAAAATTAAATAGGAGAGAGAATGAGTGGGAGGTGATGTAAGAAAGATAATGTTGTGAGTGTAAAAGTAAAGTAGGAGAGAGAATGAGTGGAGAGAATAGTGATTTAAGGTTTCCTTTTTGGGAAAGTGGCTTTTTAAATGGGACGCCCAAAAAGGAAATAAATGGCTCTTTCGCTGGGACGGAGGGAGTATACTCCCTCCGTCCCGCTATAAATCACACACTTTTCTCATTGGGCGTCTCGCTACAAATCACACACTTCCTAAAATGGCAAAGAATCTTTACTATTCCTTCCACTCATTCTCTCTCCTATATTATTTTAATACTCACAACACCATTATAATTTATTATTCCCTCCACTCATTCTCTCTCCTATTTTATTTTTATACTCACAACATTTATATCATTTTTTTTTTTAATCCACGCGTAAACAGTAACTGTCTCATTTGTAGCGGGACGGAGGGAGTATATATATATATATATATATGGTCACGCTTTAATGAGAACCGTTTAAAATGAGAACCGTGAGAACCACTTCTCAGATACACTTCAGTATACAAAAGAGATATTTAGCTACTGTATACATATACAATAGATTGTATACATATACAGTAGATACTTAGCTATTGTATACAAGTGTATACGTGTGGTTATACACTTGTATACAGTAGATACTTAACTACTGTATACATATACAGTAGCTTAGTATATATCTACTGTAAACAAATGTATACAAGTGGTTCTCACGGTTCTCATTTTGTTATGATTCTCATTTGAGCACCTACCTACCTACCTACCTATATATATATACTAGTACATGCCCGTGTCCAAGGCCACGTGAGATTTTTTTTTTTTTTATATATCAAAAAAAAAAAATGGCCACCCATGTCGTACGACATAGATAGTTATGGGGGCAAAACGGGAAAGAGACAAAACAGTGAGGGCAAAATGAAAATTTCCGCCAATACTACTGTTCATACAACTGTTCACAACCCTTCCCTCATTTATACTATAGATATATATCAAAAAACTGCAACGACATTTTTTATTCCAAACTATAAATGAGTTACATTTCCTACAACTTCTACAAATTTCTTATTTTGTTCAATATTAAATATTTTATTTACTAAATTTTCTCAAAAAAATCATGTTATAATTATGGATCCAAATTATTTTAATTATTATGAAAATAATCAATATTTTCAACAAAATCTAAAAGTCAATAGAAACTCAATGCCTCATGATCCAAATTTGTTAAGACAGGAATGGGGTAAAATTCTGTGGAGGTCTCTTTATTTTGAGTATATTCATTATTCTCTTTATTTCGAAATTGAATATATCCTTTACAATTTTGTTTCATAAAAATAACTATGTCCTTCATGACGTCACAAAAATGTCAAAATCTAGGGAGAAACGTGTTTTTCCATAATTTATGGAGAAACGGGTTTTTTCCATAAAACTCAACCCCCCAACCTCAATCTCCATCGCCAGTCTCTGCTCGCTACCTCAAAATTGCCATCGTCGTCATCCCTGTTTCCAGATCTCCAAACTCTCCCTCTCCGACCGGCGACCTCACCCAAACCGGTTCCTCCTCCCTAAATCTCCATCTCTACCCAAACACCGATCTAATTCCCTCTTAAATCCCTCTTCACCAGTCTCCGTCTCTCTAAACCATTTGCCGGAAAACTCAACCCCCCAACCTCAATCTCCATCGCCAGTCTCTGCTCGCTACCTCAAAATTGCCATCGTCGTCATTCCTGTTTTCAGATCTCTATTTTGGTGGAATATGATTCGGGTTTGGATATGTTGGGTGGATTTGGTTCTAATGAGATTGATTTTGAGTGAATTCTGAAATTCTGGATATCAACATTCAATGTTCCGATATCCGTAACCTTTTGAAAGCGATATCCAGGAACCTTTTGAAAGAATATCCAGAAATTTTGTATTGGCATGACGCTTTTGAAAGAATATCAGGAAACCTTTTGAAAGGATATCCGAGGAATCTTTTGAAAGACACAGATATCAATATTAAATGTTCTGGATATCCAGAACTCTTTGAAAGTGATATCCAGAATCTATTTAAGTTGATATCCAGAAAGTTGGTGTGTGTTGGTCCCATTCTAACATATCTTCTGGATATCATGATCAAAGGGTTCTGAATATCCAGAACCTTTGAGACTGATATCCAGATGCTTTGAAAAAACACGTTTCTCCATAAATTATGGAGAAACGCGTTTCTTCGGAGACCTACTCCACAAAAATAGATCCGTTGGTAGAAAAAATGATATTTTAAGATTACTTCGCCTCTTATACAAGAAGTATAAGAATCATCTTTTTTTTTTCTTTTACTTTTTTACCCCAGTTTAATTTTTTTTTTTTTTTGGTATTTTATTAAAAATGGCTCTTATACTTTAAGTATAAGACATAATAAAATATTCGATGATCTTATATGTTTTATTGACTTTTTGAATTAATCTATTATTCTTATAGACTATTTGAAGATTCATTAAAGGGACATCTTGAAGCCTAATTTTGATTTATGGAGTACATAAAAATGGGATCCTCAAGTAGTCAAGTACTCCATACTACACAAATCATGATCATTAATTGCCCTTAGTATATTTAAATGTCTGGTAGTGTATCTTTAATCATGTGGATGAAAAACACATCCAAATAAATCCATATTAAAAAAAAAAAAGCTTGAGTGATTGACTAAAGTTAAAAGGTGTTTTTACAAAAAAAAATAATAATTAAATAAATTCTCTAATTCTAATGAAATCCCAAAAAAAAAAAAAAAACCAATTTTTCATTCTATCAATAAATCCCCGTATATAAATATATTATCAAAAAGTTCACGCTTATTTCTAAATGGCAAAAATACCCCCAACCCTTCCTCCCCTCTCCTTCCCTTAACCACCAGCCATAGTCCGACCACCGCCGACCACCTCCACAACCTCCGCCTACCTTCGACCACCGTCGCCGACCGCCGCCCATCACCGTCCACCGCTGCCCGCCTCCGCTCGTCGACCTCCATCAACCCCGCCAGCTGCCAGCCTCCGCCCGCTGACCTCCATCAACCCGCTAGCTGCCATCGCCCTCCCACACCCAACTATGGCAACCAACTAATACTAGTAATTCAAAAATTAATGTCACTACTCGAAATTGAACATAAGACCTCTTCCTTTAGTTTGAAGCTCTGTAAAACTATGTCAAACCACTTTATTGCTCATGTAATGCACTGCTATACTTTTAACACGGTAAAAAGCCAAACAAATTTAATATTCAAGACAAAGAATATCAAGACAAAAAAAAAAAACAAAAAACAAAAAACACATACTCTTAATTGTGAATTAAAAAATCAAAGTGTTTAACATAAATTGAATCTATAAATAATCGCTTAATTTTTATTTTTCAGTGGAGCACTTTTATATTTTTAAGATAAACAAAATATTCTTCGAAGAAATTGTGAATTGAGAAATGGAGTAATTGCTTTTCTTCTTTTGGAAATAGAATTCATGAACAAGAAAGTTAAATTATTCAATAAATATTTTGTTCATTAAATTCTATTAAACCCCCTGGATTATCTTTTTTGGCAAAACTACCATTTGAGCCACTCAACTTTAACACATTATTCATGTAGGCCACTCAAGTCCAAAAATATTCACCTTGCCACTCAACTTACTAAATTATTCACATAGGCCATTAAATTTTTAAAATATTCAGTTTTGCCACTAACTAACAAAAGTTTTGGAAATGAACCCATCTAACGAATGATTGTTACATTTTTTCTGTTAGCTGATTTCAAAATCTCCTCTATACCACTCGTTAGATGTCCTTTATTTTTTTCCTTTAGTTGATTCCATTATCTTCTTTCTACCCTCAATAAAGTAGTTATGAATTGCTATTTTGAATTATTGATTAATTTTTTTAATAGTACCTATCAAAAGTAATTATATATATATATATATATATATATATATATACTCCCTCCGTCCCAATAGTAGCTTCCCATTTTGCCATTTTGGGTGTCCCGTTAATAGCTTTCACTTTTCTTTTTTGGCAAATGAATCTTTACTATTTCCTCCACTCATTCGCTCTCCTACATTATTTTAATACTCACAACACCATTATAATTTACTATTCTCTCCACTCATTCTCTCTCCTATTTTCAAATTACACTCACAACATTTTTTCTTCCCCCTCATTTTCTTAATTTGCGTGCTTGGCAAAAAATGGGAAGCAATTGTTGGGACGGAGGGAGTATATATATATATACTCCCTCCGTCCCATAGAACATTACACGTTTACTATTGAGAACGGAAAATAAGGAATAATGTTATTAAAGTAGGTGTTGTGAGTGGGAGGAGAGAGAATGAGTGGAGAGAATAGTAAATTATAATGGTGTTGTGAGTATTAAAATAATGTAGGAGAGAGAATGAGTGGAGAGAATAGTGATTTAAGGTTTCCTTTTTAGGAAAGTGAGACTTTAAAGAGGGACGCCCAAAATAGCAAAAGGGGTAATGTTCTATGGGACGGAGGGAGTATATATATATATATATATATATATATATATATATATATATATATATATATATATATATATATATATATATATATATATATATATATATATATATATATATATATATATATATATATATATATATATATATATATATATATATATATATATATATATTGATGCCGCAAGAAAAGTGCTTATCGATCTTCCTCCACGTGGCGGGGTGACCGATCACCTGGCTCCTTGACACGAAATCGAGAACCACGACTAGCCGGATGTGTCTCCGGCTTAGACCCTCGGGCGTGAGAGTAAGTATTTGATGATGGAAGAGCAAGATGTATTAAACAAAGTATATTCAAATAGCAAAATTGCAGTTACCTTTGCACCGTTGATAGTGATGATGTATTTATAGGTAATGACGTTGTATATTTGGTGGTGCTGCATGATCTCCGAGATTCTAGCGGCAGTTATTAGTAATGTGAACGTGCCTATAACGGTCCCTGATTTATAGGGATGCGGTTATGGAAAGGTTTGACTCACGTGCGTTCCCATACGTTAGGTCGACACTTGGAGATTAGGTCGAGGTCGCCATTATTGAATGATCGACCTGACTGGCGGATAGAGCATGGTTCGTACCCGTAGTATAGTATAGATCATTGGTTCGGATCAAGCTAGGTCGGGACTGTTGGGATTGGATCCTAAAACTACAAGGAAGAAAAGGGGCATAAGTCGGAGGAGTCGGTGAGATCAAATAGGAGTTCAAAAACGGAGCAGGTTTTTCTGGAGAGCTGGGCGACCGCGCTGGTGGAGGTGCGCGACCGCGCACATGGGCAGAAACTCGATGCTTGGTGAAATCAATTGAGGGCGACCGCGCTGGCCTGAGGGCGGCCGCGCTTAGCCCGTATTTCCAGCAGCAGATTTGATTTTTGTTTCCTAGTTTGATAGTATCTCTTCTTAAACTGAGTTAGGGCTTCCTTGTATAACTATATAAGCATAATTTCGGCCTAGAACATATTGTAGCAACATATTAGAAGGAGACTAATAACATATTGGCTTGGCAATTGCCCCCGGACGTAGTTCACGAGTTGGTGAATGAACCGGGTAAACAACTCTTGTGTTCTTGTGTGTGATTGTTTCTTTCTTGTACGTGTGGGTGTGTTGATTTCTTTGTTTTGATTGCAACGGAGTATCGCCAATTTCACAACAACTGGTATCAGAGCTTTGGTTCGGAGGATTCAAAATTTTTTCATTAGTTGATTAATTTTGAATCGCGTTCTTGGGGAATTTTGGTGAAGCAGTCAAGATGAAGAACTCAATCGAGAAATTCAACGGTGTGAATTTCACGTTTTGGAAGACAAGGATTGAAGACTACCTTTATTGTAAGGATCTTCATGGACCCTTGAAGGCGAAGCCCGAAGACATGTCACAAGGAGATTGGGAGACATTGGATCGAAAGGCGTTAGGAGCGGTAAGGAGTGCCCTAACCGACGACGTTGCACGGAACGCTATGGAGGCCAAGACAACGGTGGAGTTGCTACAAACGCTATCAGACATGTATGAGAAGCCGTCGAATATCAATAAGGTGCATTTGATAAAGAGGTTTGCGAATGCGAAGATGTCAGAGGGGAAGACAGCGGCAAGTCATATCGGCAATTTCAAAGGTATGGTGGACCAATTGAAAAGTGTTGATATTACTTTCTCCGATGAAGTGCTAGCTTGTTTTCTACTAAAGTCAATGCCTGATAGTTGGGAGGTTACTGTCACAACGATTAGTACGTCAGCAAAGATTGGTGTATACGGAGGTTAGAGATCTCATCCTTCAAGAGGAGTTGTGAAGGAAAGAGAAAAGGGGAGAATCTTCCGTAAATGGGGCTGCACTTAGGGTGGAGAGAAATAGGGGAAGACCGAAAAAGGGGAAAAAGGTCAAGTGCTACAATTGTGGTGAATTGGGGCATATCGCTTATGACTGTCCGGAAAAGATGGTGGTGCACACGTGGTGGATGATGGTGGAGATGTATTAATCCTAGGGGAGGAGCAATCGGGTGAAGATTGGGTGTTGGATTCTCGAGCTTCTTGTCATGCTAGTGGGGATGCGTAATCAATGAAGCGATACAAAACTGGAGATTTTGGGGTTCTCTATCTTGGTGATGGTCAACCATTGAAGATCAAAGGTAAGGGGGATGTGATGATGAAGACACCTAATGGGGCTGTTTTACAACTACACGACGTGATGCATGTTCCGGATTTGAGGAGAAGGGTGATTTCTGTGGGAAAACTTGACAGTGAAGGGTATGGTGTTTCTTTCATTGGTGGGTCTTGGGAAGTCACAAAAGGGGTTAAGGTGTTGGCTCATGGGGTTAAGGGGAAGATGTTGTACTCTACCTACAATATCGATGTTCGTTCCGGTGGGAGCAAGAGGCTAAAGAACCAGCCTGTTGGTGTGAAAAGGGGAGACATCAAGAAACGGTATGTTGGGGGGGATTCAAAGTTGATCAATGCGGTGTGGATGTCCAAGGGCCCTAACAGAGAGCGGTTTCAGACCAAGAACAGTCGATGCAAGAAACAAGGTGTGTCCAAGTTTCAAGGGGAGGCATTGCGAGGAAGGTGGGTCTGGAGGGAGAAGGCGAAGTTAGACTTGCGGGGATAAATCAAGGTAGAAGCTGATTTGGGGAGGCAAGAATCATCTAACACGGAGAGGTTGAAACGTCGCTTGGTTTCAACTCGCCTTATTACTTGAGGAGAGGAGAGGTAGTGTCAAGCCAATATGGATGGGGGAAATGTGTTCAAAGGTCTTTACTCCGTGGTGGGAGTTAATGGGTGATTTTATGTTTGTTGGTTTAGTCTCCGGTGGGAGATTGTTGGGATTGGATCCTAAAACTACAAGGAAGAAAAGGGGCATAAGTCGGAGGAGTCGGTGAGATCAAATAGGAGTTCAAAAACGGAGCAGGTTTTTCTGGAGAGCTGCGCGACCGCGCTGGTGGAGGTGCGCGACCGTGCACATGGGCAGAAACTCGATGCTTGGTGAAATCAATTGAGGGCGACCGCGCTGGCCTGAGGGCGGCCGCGCTTAGCCCGTATTTCCAGCAGCAGATTTGATTTTTGTTTCCTAGTTTGATAGTATCTCTTCTTAAACTGAGTTAGGGCTTCCTTGTATAACTATATAAGCATAATTTCGGTCTAGAACATATTGTAGCAACATATTAGAAGGAGACTAATAATATATTGGCTTGGCAATTGCCCCCGGACGTAGTTCACGAGTTGGTGAATGAACCGGGTAAACAACTCTTGTGTTCTTGTGTGTGATTGTTTCTTTCTTGTACGTGTGGGAGTGTTGATTTCTTTGTTTTGATTGTAACGGGGGAGCACCAATTTCACAACAGGGACCTTGTAGGTCGGACAATGAGCTTAGATCGACAGATGCGGTTACTGGGCCTTGGGCCTCATGGTGATTGGGCTAGCCTCGTTAAGAACGTGGATTCCATGGTTGTCCGTGTTTGGGCTTTACTTGCTTGGCCCAGCTCGACACTTTTGGTATGCTCAGTGGCCCCCAACTTTCGAGTTGACTTTGTCGACTTGGAAGTTAAGGAATTTTTGAATGAGTTGATGATGGTCGTAGGTAGACGGTCGACATGATAGATGGTCGCTCACGGGTGACGTGGCTTAATCCTGGACGTTGGCGATGAACGATCGGATCTAGTGAAGCGCCGTATTCCGCAATGATTACTATTCTGACGTTTGGAAAACCGCCTTGGGAACCGTTTTCCTCATTTAATTGGGACAATGATCTTTTGAATCTTCTTCTCCTTTTCAAATTCGGAAGATATAAAAGCCAGAATCCCTTTCCATTTAGAACTTTTGTCTTCGTATCTTTGTGGCGGTATTATCGGAACAACAACAGGATTTATTGGAGCTTCCGTCTTCCCCAACAATTTCTTCTTTCAAGACTGATTAAGGTATCCCTCTTGTCTTCTTTAGGGCTTCAATTTTTTGTTGCTCTTTTTGATTTTGCCATGGCTAGGACTTTTAGTAGTGAACCTGGGGCTTGGTATGGCCATTGCGCCTCCAACCGTAGGGTATACAAGTGTCTAGGCGGAAAGTGGAAGGAGATACCCATTGATGAATGCTCCATCATTCTGACTAGGTGGGGCTTGCAATTCAATGGGCTTGAACTTCCTGTAGGCGATGAACTAGATGACTTGCTTGTTGATGATCCCAGAATCGTAGGTTTTCATCTATTCCATGAACTGTTAGACCACTTGGTGATGCACTACATTAGGGGACCCCAAAAACCTTGTTTCGTTAGGAATAGCATAGGCTTCCCGAGGGAATCTAGGTCGCTCTTAGATAGGTCATGTGAGTCTGTACTTAGAACTGATTCCCCTATTTCTTCTTCCTCAGATATGTCGACCCAGGCATCAGCGAGCTCCTCTTCTGGTCGGATTGTGGATGCATTCTGCTCGAAGGCCGTGCCAGGTCGCCATGAAAGGGGATATGAGGCTCCTAAACCAGAGCTTGGAAATAAGGGGGCTGAGTCCAGGGTAGAGCTGCTCTACAATTTTTATGAGGTGGATAAAGAGAACTACCAGATCACTCATGTAAACCCTAAGGAGAAGAAGGCACAAAGCTGGCAACATTGGGCTTGGGATTCCACTAGGGTGGCCTTCTTCTACGGCCAATTTGAAGCAGGATTGAGACTCCCATTAGACCCCTTTATTTGCGAGTTTCTGGAGTGTATGAATGCTGTCCCAATGCAGATCGGAGCCAATTCTTGTCGGGTGTTAGTGTGTTTTGCCATGGTTTGCCGCTTCTTAGGATATGAACCATGTATGAAGATGTTCAGAGAATTCTTCAGGGTGGCTTTTGATAAAAGGACCAAGGGTTATAGTACTCCCGCTAGATCTAAGGTCCCCAAGTTGTTCATCAATCTTCCCGACAAAGTGACAGGCTGGAATTCTCACATGGTCTTGGTTGAAAGTCGGTATGGCTGGGAATTTCCTCTCCCCAATGAAGAGTCAGCTGAACTGAGCGAGGAGAATTATTGGGCCCCCGATTGGTGCAAGGCTCTTTCTGATAAGCTACGCTTGATTCTTGCCGAAAGGGCGATTAGTGCAGGGGGCTCCTTGGTGCAAACAAAATAATTTTATTGACGGGGATCTTTGTGGGAGATGAGGATGTAGCTCCCTTGGCATTGATTGTAAGGAATCCCATGTATCCCAATTGGGTGACTCATGCACTGGGAAAATTTTCAGATAAGTGTGGTTTGTGTCGCAAGACTCCCAACCATTGTAAGGACAATGGTGATCACTTTGGTGGTAAGTAACTATTCATTGTCCCTCTTGGGCTATGTCGATTAACCACTAGCTCGTAGGATTTTCACCTGCATTGGCGAGTAGGACTTTTTGCTCGTAGGTGTATTGCTCGTATGTAGAATCTTTAGCTCATACATAGAACTTTATTTTGAACATATAAATGTTAATTCGTAGATAGATTGCTCGTATGCACAACTTTTAGTTTATACATAGAACTTTGATCTGCCGAGCTAACATTCTCACTTTTGGATTTTTCGCAGTTTTGACCCCTGAACAGCAAGCAAATATGGTCCGCATTGTGAGCACCAGCCAACGAAGGAAAACCGCCAAGAGTCATGGGGCGACCAATGCACAGGCTGAGAGAGAGAAAGAGGACGAGAAGAGAAACGCACTGTTACCCAAAGACGGGATTGGGATGATTCCCCTGGAAGACTTGGAGACTGAAGATCCTGCGAAATCTGATCCCCCTAAAGACCAAACAAATGGGGTGGAGCCTCTTGAGATTGATATCTCGTCTGAAAAACCACTGGATCCTGAGTCTGCACAAGGGTCAATAGGGGATGTTCTTCCCGAAAATGCTGATGTCTACCTCATCAATTTAAAGGACGAAACCACGTTGCCACCGAAAACCAGGTTAAGGAAGAGGGCAGATGACGACCAAGGACTTGGAGGGGGGAAGTCTCAGAAATCATCGAGCCTCGCTCATCCCGCTTCTCCTACTCCCTCTAAATGGGAATTTATCCAGGCCGAGGTATGCAGGTTGAGTGATGTTCCCCCACTTGCCCCTATGGATTGTACAAGTCGCAGTCTGTCCGGGTTGGAATTTGGGCAGGTCGTGGTAAGACGAGCTGTGGATCCCAACCTGCAAGCCCAACTAACGGAGCGGGGATTCACTCCTGAAGAATATATCCAAAGATCTGGTCTCATTCACAGCGAGGTACCCCCTTGCTTTCGTTGGTTTGATTGTTTAGGATTCTTTTGGCCTTCAATCTTCTTGTTAATCTGAAACTGGGGCTTTGCTTTTTTGTGCAGTCTCTTACTATCAATGAGCAAGCTAAGAGTAGCTGGAAGGCTGCTCTGGAACAAGAGAAATTGGCCAAGATCCAATATAATCGCAAATGCGAGGAGGTGACCAAGATAAGAGAGGAGCTGGTCGACGCCAACTCGGAGTATGATGCCCTGAAGCTGCTTCATAATGACACTGTGAAGGAGAGGGATGAATCTCAGTTTAACTTGGGTGTGGCCAACGCGGAAGTAACCATGCTGAGGGAGGAGAACACTAGCTTTAGACTGACAAATGAGGCGGCCAAGGCTGAGCTTGATACGATCAAGAAAGTGCTTCAGGGTAAGGAAGACTTTCTGAAAAAGCTGCAAGAAGATCACACTGCGTCCTATGCTAAGTGGAAGGAGGATGCTGCTGCTCAAGCTAAAGCCGCCGTGGAAGCTTATAAATCTAGTGATGAGTGTCTTGATGAAGTCCAGGCCCAAGCTTTCAAATTTTATGATGTTGGTCGACGTCATATGGCTCGGCGGATCTTGGTCGATCCCTCTGTCGATATTTCTCTCGACCAACTGGTGAAATGGGCGTCTCAAGAGCAATACGACATGGAAGCCCACCAAGGGCATCCTCGAGTTCCATACAACGATAATGACTTGGCTGCCCTAGCCCTAGAAGATGCCGATATGGGTTTGGAGCCGTGGGAACCCCTTCCTGTTGAACCCGTCAATTTTAACACGATGTTAAAAGAGCTTGAAAATCCTGAGGAACCTGCTTCAGGTGGTGACGTATCGAAGAATGCTTCTACTGAGTCAGGGGAGCCCAAGAATTTCGAGCAGCAGGAGGGAAACGAGGGGGATCGAGCTACCACGGATGGTCAAACTGAAGCCGAGCCTTCTGCTTGACTTTCTTTTGAATGTCTACAGAGTGATGTAATGGACAAGTACCAAACGATATTTATTTTTGCTTTGTGCGTGTACGGATGCCTTGGCCCAATTTTTTGGGAGGCATCTTAACTCGTAAATTGTAGGCTAGTTTCTGCTTCGACCCGCCTTTGGGAATTGATCTTTTATCCTGCTATAGCTGACCTTTACGTTTTGGGTTCTATGCTTTTGAACGTGGCATGAATGCTTGTCGAGCTATATTCTTTAGGAAAAATAGGTCACTGTAGGATCTGGAATTCAGCTTGTTGTAAGTGCTCCAATTTGAGTTGTTAGTATTTTCGTTAGAAAATTAACGAAAGTTTTAACATTCCTAACATTTCTAACAATTCCTAACTTCTCTAACAAAGCAAGAGTAAAGTAGGTGTAAGTACCCCAATCTGGATCACCCCCTTTCAAGCACACGGGAAACACCGCAGACTCATCCACGTAGTCTCAGAGACCTCTCTCACTCAAAACCCTCTCAAAACCCCCAACTAAACCAAGGGAGGAGCCTTCCTGGGATAAAAAGGGACAAAAGGACCTTTTGGGAATTTTCAGGAAATCAGAAAAGCAATTAAGGTCCGTACGGACCTCTTTGTGTCAATGATTACTAAATCCCCTTAAAGTCCACAATATTCCCTCAAATCCCGGAAGAAATGATTACTCCTGCGAGTTGGTCCGTACGGACCTCTTTGCATGCAAGATGGTCCGTACGGACCTTATTGCTCGGGGGACACCATCATTCCGTAATATTCACCATCATTGCGGATTCCCTCAAATCGAGGAAATCCAAAATTGGATAACCAAGAAGGTCCGTACGGACCTCTTTGCTCCGAAATTTTTACTATAAATAGAGGGATCCCCCTCCTCATTTTGACACACCTCCCTCTTCTCGCTTCCTCCCTTAGCCTTCCTCGGCTCCCCTCTAGAGTCCTCTCGAGGCACTCCCGCCCCTTTCGGATCCTTCCGAGGCCTTGAGCTCCCTTGTGGTGCTCCGAAGCCTCCCGAGCGCTCCCGAGACGCTCCCGCGCCGCCCGAGGCACTCTCGAGGTACTACGAGGCCCCTCGTGGTACTCCGAGGCCTCGCTCGGTCTTTCCACGGTGTCCCGCTCTTTCCGAGTCAAACCGACGATCCCAAACCACGCCGAAACTCGCCCGAGTGACTCGCCACCACAACGCACGCCGAACCTCTCGCCCGAGTGATCCCGACGATCCCCACGCACGCCGAACCTCTCGCCCGAACGCAGCCTGCAGCCTCAACTCACGCCGAAACTCGTCCGCGGACAACCGGCATCTCCCGAAGCAATCCCGATCCGTACCGGAACGCTACTCCGACCTCAAACACCATTCCCCAGCGGAAGACAGACGCGAACCAACATTGGTAAGGATTCCTTCCATTACTATTTCAATACATTTTCATACATAGCATACAATGTAGACATCCGATACAAAGATGCATTTTTAAAAAGCACACACACACACACACAACATTTAAAGGATATTAGGGGTATCCGAAAGACTCGTTTACGAGGCTACTCGGGTGAGCTCTAATATTCTAATATTCTCTTTCCGGGGAGTCATCTGACCTCCGAACTCAAAATCTCATCACACAAAAACAGCTTTAAAATTATCTTTAAACCGATGCCCTTTTCAATGTTTTGGGCTTAATAAAAACGGCGTGGCGACTCTACAAATGCGAAAACAAACGGCGAGACACCTCCAACCTCCGAAACGCCGCAAAGCGGGAAATGCCGATGTCGGCCGAAGCCTACTCGGATCCGGTAATTTCGGTTGGCGACTCCATTGGGACATTTTGTTTTAAAAACTTTTAAACAAAACAAAAGATTTTTAAAACGATGATGAGGGTCAAACTTTCATTTTACCCCTTCCTTTAATCAAGTTGTGTGTGTGTGTGCACGTGCTTCGTTTTTATTTTACAAAAAAATAAAAATACAAAAAAAAAAAATGCATCAATATACATCTCGTGCATACATTTAAAATTCTTCAAAAACTTCTATTTTACTCGTAAAAGGAATTTTAGAGACCGCACACTACGCGCACCGTCGCCTCGGTTACACCGCACGCTACGCGCACCGGCCGCCGGACACCGCACACTACAACCCTTAACCCGGAGTGGTCTCGGTTGCGATCCGTTAGGTCTTCCTAGGCCTCTTGGATGCGCACGGGATCATTCCAAACATCCCATCCTAGCCAAGCGTCAACCCCGCACGTTTGAGTCTTGAGTCACACTCTGTCCGGACTCGGTTGGTTTTTACCTCCCGTGTCATACGGCTGGATACATATATCATGCCGGCCATTTTCTCGAGTCAAGGCTCGGAACTCAAGATCCTCGCGCAAGCAAAGCGATGAAAGGTCATGCTAAAATCTTGACCTGATCTTGATTTCCGGCTACACCTGTGACGATGTTCCGTCCCGGATATACATCCATGCTCGCATGACACCATGACATCACGCCTTTGATACGTCAGCCCATGACGATATGACCCAGCCAACGCCCAACGTCACGCATCCCTTGCGCAAGCAAGGTAAAGAGAGGTCATGCCGAACTCTTGACTCCGATCTTGACTTAGTGGCCGGCTCGGTTCACTATTCACGGCTAACGCATCAAAACGAACATGACAAAGCTCGGTCCTTAGGTTCGATTTTTCTTTTAGGCCGGTGGAAACCGCTTGCACTATAGGACCCTCGCCCGGGGCCGTCCACCCCGGGATGTCAAAATACGGAGTGCAAAACGAGGGGCTTATAGCCGCGAGTATGGTCTCCACGACTCCAGATCTAGCATAGTTGCGAAAAAGAAGAGCAATCTTTTCCAACCTACCTAGGACTCTCGAGAAAACATGTTTTAAGTAAATTAAAACAACAAAAAAAAATCAAAAATAAAAGAAACTAAACCGCATGCCACGTGAGCTTTCCCCTTTTATCCCGTTAGGCCATTCCCATGTCTAAACCTTGCCCATCACCCCTCCAGCCTAACGAGAGTGGTCGAGAGTACCCTGGAACCCGCCTCCCAAAGTGTCAAAACAAAGAAGGTCCTACCCACCTCTCGTCACCGTGGCGACCACAATTCCCTACGGCCAAGTCGCTGGATAACAAGGATGAGAACGGGACCTTACCCCAAGAAATTTCCCAACACGGAAGAAGTTTGGCAGGTCCTCATGGCTATTGAGAAACGTCAAGGTGAGCAACAAGCTCGATCGAAGGTGCCATGCACCACTTCGGAACCTTAGCCACCCAACTACCCAGGGCTTCCCAAGCCATGGCCCGCTCTACAGCCTCTAACATCTCTCATTGTCTCCCAGAAGTCAACCTGTTACCCTCGTACGAGCCATGCAGTTATGACGTAAGGCCACAAGACCTTCCAGAGGAAAGATTGCCCATCCAGCCTCCTGAGGTCCCGGTACCACCGCCGAACAACGAACACATCTGGTGGGACGTCTGCGATTGTGTAAGTACCCCAATCTGGATCACTCCCTTTCAAACACACGGGAAACACCGTAGACTCATCCAAGCAGTCTCAGAGACCTCTCTCACTCAAAACCCTCTCAAAACCCTCTCAAACCCCCAAACAAACCAAGGGAGGAGCCTTTCTGGGATAAAAAGGGACAAAAGGACCTTTTGGGAATTTTCAGGAAATCAGAAAAGCAATTAAGGTCCGTACGGACCTCTTTGTTTCAATGATTACTAAATCCCCTTAAAGTCCACAATATTCCCTCAAATCCCGGAAGAAATGATGACTTCCCTGCAGAGTTGGTCCGTACGGACCTCTTTGCATGCAAGATGGTCCGTACGGACCTTATTGCATGGGGGACATCATCATTCCGTAATATTCTCCATCATTGCGCATTCCCTCAAATCGAGGAAATCCAAAATTCGGATAACCAAGAAGGTCCGTACGGACCTCTTTGCTCCGAAATTTTTACTATAAATAGAGGGCTCCCCCTCCTCATTTTCACACACCTCCCACTTCTCTCTTCCTCCCTAAGCCTTCTGGCTCCCCTTCTAAGACCTTTCGAGGCATTCCCGCCCTTCGGATCCTTCCGAGGCCTTCCGAGCCCCCTCGAGGTGCTCCGAAGCCTCCCCGAGCGCTCCCGAGACGCTCCCGCGCCGCCCGAGGCACTCTCGAGGTACTCGAGGCCCCTCGTGGTACTCCGAGGCCTCGCTCGGTCTTTCCACGGTGTCCCGCTCTTTCCGAGTCAAACCGACGATCCCAAACCACGCCGAAACTCCGCCCGAGTGACTCGCCACCACAACGCACGCCGAACCTCTCGCCCGAGTGATCCCGACGATCCCCACGCACGCCGAACCTCTGCCCGAACGCAGCCAAGAACCTCAACTCACGCCGAAACTCCGTCCGCGGACAACCGGCATCTCCCGAAGCAATCCCGATCCATACACGAACGCTTACTCCGACCTCAAACACCATTCCCCGGCGGAAGAAGACGACACGAACCAACATTGGTAAGGCTTCCTTCCTATACTATTTCAATACATTTCCATACATAGCATACAATGTAGACATCCGATACAAAGCATGCATTTTTAAAAGCACACACACACACACACAACATTTAAAGGATATTAGGGGTATCCGTAAGACTCGTTTAGCGAGGCTACTCGGGTGAGCTCTAATATTGTAATATTCTCTTCCCGGGGAGTCATCTGACCTCCGAACTCAAAATCTCATCACACAAAAACAGCTTTAAATTTATCTTTAAACCGATGCTCTTTTTCAATGTTTTCTTGGGGCTTAATAAAAACGGCGTGGCGACTCTACAAAATGCGAAAGCAAAACGGCGAGACACCTCCAACGCGCAACGCTAAAACGGAATAAGCCGATGCCGGGCGCGATTGTCTTGCCTCTCGGATCCGGGCGACTTCCCGAGCAGCCGACGAACGCGAGATGCCGGGGCGCCTTGAGCCGGATCCCGGGTAATTTCGCTTGGCGACTCATTGGGAAATTTGTTTTAAAAACTTTTAAACAAAACAAAAGATTTTTAAACGATGATGAGGGTCAAACTTTCATTTTACCCCTTCCTTTAATCTGTGTGTGTGTGCACGTGCTTCGTTTTTATTTTACAAAAAATAAAAATACAAAAAAAATGCATCAATATACATCTCGTGCATACATTTAAAATTCTTCAAAAACTCTGTTTTACTCGTAAAAGAATTTTAGAGACCGCACACTACGCGCACCGCCGCCTCGGTTACACCGCACTCTACTCACACCGTCGCCTCGGTTACACCGCACACCATGCGCACCGCCTCGGATACACCGCACACTACAACCCTTAACCCGGAGTGGTCTCGGTTGCGATCCGTTTGGTCTTCCTAGGCCTCTTGGGCGCGCACGGATCATTCCAAACATCCCATCCTAGCCAAGCGTCAACCCCGCACGTTTGAGTCTTGAGTCACACTCTGTCCGGACTCGGTTGGTTTTACCCGATCCGTGTCATACATACACTGGATACATATACCATGCCGGCCATTTTCGAGTCAAGGCTCGGAACTCAAGATCCCTTGCGCAAGCAAAGCGATGAAAGGTCATGCTAAAATCTTGACTCGATCTTGATTTCCGAAGCTACACCTGCACGATGTTCCGTCCCGGATATACATCCATGCTTGCATGACACCATGTCATCACGCCTTTGATACGTCGCCCATGACGATATGACCCACCAACGCCTAACGTCACAGATCCCTTTGCGCAAGCAAGGTAAAGAGAGGTCATGCCGAACTCTTGACCTCGATCTTGACTCGATGGCCGGCTCGGTTCACTATTCACATGGCTAACGCATCAAAACGAACATGACAAAGCTCGGTCCTTAGGTTCGATTTTTCTTTAGGCCGGTGGAAACCGCTTGCACTATAGGACCTCGCCCGGGCCGTCCACCCCGGGATGTCGAAATACGTGTGCAAAACGAGGGCTTATAGCCGCACGTATGGTCTCCATCGACCCGTGATCTAGCATAGTTGCGAAAAAGAAGAGCAATCTTTTCCAACCTACCTAGGATTCTCGAGAAAACATGTTTTAAGTAAATTTAAAACAACAAAAAAATAAAAAAAATCAAAAATAAAAGAAACGGAAACCGCATGCCACGTGAGCTTTCCCCTTCTATCCCGTTAGGCCATTCCCGTGTCTAAACCTTGCCCGTCACCCTCCGGCTAACAGAGAGTGGTCGAGAGTACCCGGAACCCGTCTCCCAGTCAAAACAAGAAGGTCCTACCTCCTTCCCAGCTCTGTCACCAGGACACCGTCAATTCCCCTGGCCAAGTCGGTGGATAACAACGATGGGAACGGGACCTTACCCCCAAGAAATTTCCCAACACTCGGAAGAAGTTTGGCAGTCCTCATGGCTATTGAGAAACGTCAAGGTGAGCAACAAGCTCGGATCGAAGGTGCCATGCACCACTTCGGAACCTTAGCCACCCAACTACCCGGGGCTTCCCAAGCCATGATCGCTCCTACAAACCTCTAACGTCTCTCATTGTCTCCCGTAAGTCAACCTGTTACCTCGTACGAGCCATGCAAGCATGACGTAAGGCCACAAGACCTTCCGTGAGGAAAGCCTGCCCATCCAGCCTCCCCGAGGTCCCGGTACCACCGCCGAACAACGAACACATCTGGTGGGACGCTCGCGACAGAAGTGCTTGTCCGGAAATGGAATTCCAGGATGCCATGAACGAGGGTCGTCCTCGACGAAAGAAGAAGCTATCTTCTCAACAAAAACCGAAAAAGAGGTATGAACTGGTGATCCCACAGCCGGAACCCTTGGAGAACCCTCAGAAAGTTTGACTACTATGTCATCTACTCCAAAGAATCTCCCCAAATTTAGTTCCCGCACAGTGGCCACGGCAATGTTTGCTCCATGATCACCGGGACGAAGCTTCGCACCGCCACCGAAGGCCCGAAGGTCCAGATAATCCAACCCCGTCTTGGGAAGATCTCAAAGCCACTATTGATGCTTCAAGTAAAAGCCATGACAAGAACGAATTGAAATGCGCAGCCGGCCTTACGCCAATCGTGCTCCTCCCACTCCTTAAACGGGAGAGACAAGCAAAACCACAAGTCCAGAGGTGAATGTTCTCGACACGTTCCTGGCCAAATCCCAGAATCCTCCACGGACAGACAAAAGGCCAGCCATACCCGAGCCACGAATGGAAAAGGGGCCCTACGCCAAAGAAGCCGAAACCTTGGACCCAAAGGTTGAAGATCCCGTCTTGACACGCCTCAAGCGCACTCCTCGAGGCTAACATCTCACTGTCCTTACTCACTTCATCTTATCCGCACAAGCTCAAGTTGGAAGAAAGCCCGGCCTGCACCATGGTTCCCATCACGTTGACACCCGATGAAGCGCTCGTATGATTGGCAACGTCAATTACAAGAATATCATCACCTTCACAGAGCTCGATCTTCCAAAATTTGGGGCCGACCACAACGAGCCTCTCTACATAACAGCTCAACCGGACGAGCGCCGTCTCCCTCGGGTGTTGGTAGATGGGGATCATCCATGAACGTCCTTCCACCCAAAATGATGGATTTGCTAGGGATCAAAGCAATCGATCTAAAAGCCTCGACTCGTGCAATCAAGGCATACGACTCAACATCCCGCCCGCCTTGGGAATAGCCACCTTGAACTTGTGGTTTGGAAAACAAATGGTCCCGACAGACTTCCAAGTCATCGACATCCCGATCACCTTCATCTGCCATTTTGGGACGCCCTTGGCTACATCGATCAATGGGGTGGCATCCACTCTCCATCAGTGCGTAAAGTTCATCCAAGGAACAGATCTCGACCATCATCTACGGCGACAAAGATAGTCACCGAAAGGACCGACACTAACGGCGTCCCGGTTTTAGAGATCAAACCCGACGATGATGGCATGATGCTAACAGGTTCACCATCGAAAGCCCAAAGGCCCAAGTGTGCCACATAGATTTGCCTTTGATTTGGGACAAGATTCCTCCCCGATGAAAATGATGAAGCACATGAACTACATCCCGGGCTCGGTTTGGGAAAACGCCATCGTGGCACTCAATGTATCATCAATATCAAAGAACAGAATACCCGCACGGCCCGGGATACTCTCCTACTCCCGAACACATTGCGGAGGACAAGCGAGCCGCGCGAAAACGCTCCACGTATAACAAAAGAGGCTTGCACGCAATCTCCGATCTTCGTCCTTACATGCCTTCGACATGACCAAGTACTTCACAAGGAAGGCCGGCAACTTGGAAGAAGATCCGTAAAAGGGAACAGAGCCGATCGCCGCCAAACAAAGCCGGCCGACAACCATGGACAAGCTCCAGCAGAAACTCCGGCAAGATTCGAGGCCTCAAGCCAAATCCCGTCCGAAGAGCATTCCTCGACACACCGCCCCCGCCGGATCCACAACCACCACTATTCACAATGAATTTTGGTTCGGGAAAACCCCTCTTTGGCGGAAGAATTCGAAAAACTCTCTCGTCAACACTCCCGCCTTCAACAAACGGGATGAGTCTCGCATTCGAGCTAGTAATGCCCAAGACAAAAGCAAAGACTCCGCAGACGATGCTTGGGACGAGCCACTGCTCCACCTCGCTTCTTCAAAGAAGAAATCGAGATGCCTGATCTAATCGATTTTGTTTCGATAACTCTGTGATAGCAATGATCGGGAACGGTGACATAAAGCCTTTCAAGCCCCATCTCCTATCAAGCTCATTGCCACTCAATAACCGGGCCACATTCTCCGACCTACCGCCAAAGAAAAAGGACATGATCGAACAACTTGGTCTCGACCCTCGAGTCCTAGAGTCTAGTGTCAAAACTCATCCCGAGTCCATTGGCTTTGAATTTGAGTCTCTCGAGTCATCCGATGGCCTCACGCCGTAAGATTACGAACTCATTGCCAATAATGTATTCCCGTATGCTCTTAATGAATGCTTCGATCTTTCCGAGTATCCTCTCATTGCATCTTTAACAACCGATAAATTAACTAACACACAAACAAGTTAATAACGATTCACTTGATAAAGAAGCGTACACATTAAACGAACAATACATTAAGCACATCTTTAAGCATGTTGTCAAACGAGAGAAAAACCTGGCCCAAGCCGCCGAGGAGGTTTTAACCAAAGTGAATTTGGGAACCGCCGAAGAGCCAAAAGAGACGCAAATCGGAAGTTTCTTCACCGGCACAGAGCAAGACGCATTGACCGCACCGCCAAAGAGTTCGTGGACGTGTTCGCTTGGTCTTACCGAGACATGCCCGGATTAGATCCTAACATTGTAGAGCACCGGATTCCTTAAATCCCGAGGCTAAGCCCATCAAGCAAAAGCTACGCCGAATCAAGCGTAATGGTCTTTACAAGTCAAAGAGGAGATCGAAAAATGCTCCGCGTCGGCTTCATCGGGGTGATCGAGTACCCCACATGGCTCTCCAATATTGTTACGGCCACCAAGGCCAATGGAAAAGTACGCCGTTGCGTGGACTTCCGAGATCTCAACAAAGCAAGTCCCAAGGACGATTTTCCACTACCCAACATCGACATGTTGGTAGACACTACGCCCAATTTCGAAGTCAAGTCCTTCGTGGACGGTTTTGCCGGCTACAATCAGATCAAGATGGCCGAAGAAGACCAAGAAAAAGACAATTTTCACAACCCCTGGGAACCTATCGCTACACGCAATGCCGTTCGGACTAAAGAACGCCGGGCTACTCTACCAACTGGGCAAAGAACCGCCCTCTTCCACGATATGATCCACAAAGAGATCGAAGTGTACGTCGATGACATGATCGTTCACTCAAAGGGATCGACGGACAACACCTCACTGCACCCGAGAAAATTCTTCAATCGCCTCCGAAAACACTCAATGAGGCTTAACCCCGCCAAATGCACATTCGGGGGTTAGCCGAGGCAAGGTTTTGGGATACATGGTCACCGAGAGAGGAATCGAGGTGGATCCTCAAAAGATCAAGGCTATCATCGAAATGAGACCACCGCAAACTCACAGAGGTGAAAAGCTTCATGGGCCGCCCGCAATATATCGCCCGCTTCGTCAACCAATTGACCTCTATGTGCGAGCCAATCTTCAAGCCGATGAAGAAGAACGCCGACATCGAATGGAACTCGAATGCCAAGATGCCTTTGAAAAAATAAAAGCATACCTTGTGAGTCCTCCGATTCTCTGTCCTCCCCACGAGGAAAAGCCACTGTGCTATACCTAACCGTGACCGACACCGCAGCTTGGAGCCATGCTCTGTCAAGAAAAGAAAGAGTCACGGGTCGAAAACGCCATCTACTTCGTCGCCGAAAGTTTCAAGGCAAATGAACTCAATTACTCACCTCGAGAAAACTCCGCGCAGCTCTGGTATGGGTTGTCGGGAAACTACGGCACTACATGCAAGCCGCACACGCACACTTGGTTTCCAAAATGGACCTGGGCCAAGTACCTCTTCGACAAACCATCTCTCGTCAACGAGGCTCGCCAAATGGTCTTTCTTCCTGGCGGAATTTGACATCAAGTACGTAAACCAAAAATCAATCAAGGGACGGGCCATGGCCGAACAACCGGCCGATTTCCCAACCGACGAGGCTCGAGGCCCCGAACCACAATTTCCAGACGAGGGAATCTTCGCAATCGAAGGCGAAAACCGATGGCAACTGTTCTTTGACGGAGCGGCCAACCAAAAGGGGAATCCAGATTTCGGTATGCTCTTGGTGGATCCCAAGGACGAGCACACCCCAATTGCTATAAAGCTCAATTTCGAGGTAACCAACAATGCCGCCGAATATGAAGCCTCGCGCCGTCGGACTACAAGCCGCACTCGAGAGGAATGTCCGTAAACTCGAAGTTTATGGGGACTCACTTGATCATCAACCAAGTCTCCAACAAGTGGAAAACCATAGACCCGGCTTGCAAAAATACCATGCCTCGCATAGAAGACCTCATCACACAATTCGAAGAGGTCACCTTCCATTACTTGCCAAGAGACCGAAACAGTTTCATGGATGCCTTAGCCACCTCGCTTCCCTCATGGAAATCCCCGAAGGAAAAGCAATCAAACCCTTCAAAGCCTCGGACGAAAGGAAATTCCCGCCTACCGTTGTGAGATCGAACTGTAACCTAAGCCCGTCAATGAGCCATGGTATAACCAGATTTTCCAATACCTCAAGAGCGGGAAACCACCTTCATGAACAAGGAAGACCCACACACGTAAGGGATCAAAACCAAGAGCATCATGGCCCTAAACGCCTTGCCTCTCACTTCGTCATCCTCGGGGACATGCTATACAAGAAACGCTACCATGGGCCACTCCTACGCCGCGTCGCCCAAGAAGAAGCACAAGTTCATGAACGAAATCCACAATGGGGCTTGCGGTCCCCACATGAACGCCAGAGCCCCGATGCAAATCATTCTCGTGATGGGCTACTACCGGATCTCCATGGAAGCAGATTGCATCCACTTTGTCCGAAGCCGCGACAAGTGCCAACGGTTCTCCAACCTCAATCATCTCGCCGCCCCACGATCTCTACCGCATGACTACACCTTGGCCCTTTGCCACTTGGGGAATTGACGTCATCGGGAAAATCGCTCCGCCAGCAAAGAATCGGTCACGAGTTCATCTTAGTAGCCATCGACTACTTCACCAAATGGGTCGAAGCCAAGTCCTACAAGGTACTCACTTCAAGAAGGTCGCACATTTCCTCAAGGAAAACATCATATGCCGATACGGCATCCCAAATGAGGTCATATCGTACAACGGCTCACACTTCGTGGGAATTCGGCTGCATCGCCGGCTGAATTCAAGATCACACGTCACAAATCTTCTCCCTACCGCCACAAACAAACGGCGCCGTGGAAGCAAAGAACAAAACCTCGAACGGATCATCCGAAAATGACCATCCGAGGACGAGATTGGCCCGAGAAGCCGCACCTTGCACTTTGGGGCTACCGCACATCGCCGTAATGTGCCCACGGGAGAAACCCCATTTGCCCTCGACGTACGGGATGGAAGGCAGCCCTTCCCATCGAGCTAGAAATTCCCTCACTCCGAGTGCCGCTGAAAATGACATCAACGAAGTCGAATGGCTCCGAAGCCGACATGACGAATTGGCTCGCTAGATGAGCGACGACTAAAGGCCATGGAACACGTCCGAGCCTATCAAAGCAGGATGGCTAGAGCTTTCGACAAGAAAGTAAAATCCCGAGACATCGTGGAAGGTGACCTTGTACTCAAAGAAAAGCCTCCCACTCGAACCAACCCACCGGGAAAATGGGAACCCACATGGATCGGCCCTTTCGTGGTTCAAAAGATCTTCTCCCTCGGGAGGCGCCATGAAGTCGATGCACCTGACGGCAATCCCTTCATTTAATCCAAATAACTAAGCAAACTTCGCAGATACTTCGCCCTCAAGAAGAACAATCATGCATCTTCGGGGCATTCCATGTAGTGTCGAACTACGCAGACTGAGCCCTCTAGTCCGGGGGAACGTAGGCAACCTTAATTGGTCCGGTCTAAAAATACACGAAAAAGTCAAACATTTGAATGTCAATCAAGACCTCCATCAAGCTACGCACTTTTCAAGAACACGCCTCAAATAGCCACTGGTCAAACGACGGCTGCAACATCAAAGGACATCCGAGGGTCACTCAAAGATCAAACGATCGACTCATGTCTACTTCCAAGCCGGGGCTTGTCTTCGCCCTCACGCGCTTCAAAAAAAAAAAAAAAGAGAGCTCGAGCAAGGGCTCACAAAAAAAAATATAAAAAAAAAACAAAAGAAGCTCAAAGCAGAAGCTGCAAAATTGAGGTCAAGAGCCCGACGCCAACAAGAGGCAAGGAAGCTACGAAAAAGGACCGTCAAAACGACTTGTCAAGGGAGCATTCAACCTCTCAGCCAAGCACAAGGCCTCAACAAAGTGGATTGCCGTCGTGGCCTGCATCGTCTGGCCCGCGGATGCAAATGTAAAAGTTCAAAGATGGACGCCGACAAAGTGCACAACAGAAGCAAAGGCAAAACAAGAGATCGTGCGTCTCGACAAAGCTTTAAAAGTAAATCACAAATCACTAACGGTTACAACATTTCTTGATGAGTTCAAGCACGGCCTACTCTCAAGTTCACAACATGCTAAAAGACAAACTTAATACATTTAACTAATAATGTGTTTGCAATGCAATGAATGGATACCTAGGAGGTCATTCCGCGCCGTCTCGCGCTTGTCCCCTCGCCATTCTTTCCTTTCTTCCTCGTCCCCGGCGAGTCTTCTTTCGCTTCACGTGAACCAACTCTCGCGTCTCTCGGGCCCGAGATCCGGGGTCCTCCCGTAGAGTCAAATAATCCAAAGAGCTCTCAGTGGCTTCATTCGCCCGTGCTTCGGCTCGGATCTCCTCCCCGCGCGAGTCCCGTGTTAAAAAGAGACCTCTCCCCGTCGGGGCCGGTCAACTCTAGTCTCATAGTCAACAAAGCGTCTCCTGTCACATCCAAAGGGTCGACCAGCTTCTCTGAACCCTAAGGCAATAGCTACTACGGCAAACCGGGTCCCGTAATCGCTACACGCTCGTTTCCAAGACCACTGGGACCGCCCAACACGCCGCTCATACTAAAGCGTACATACCGAGTCGTCAATACAACGCTCCCGACGCCTAAGGAGTACCAAGAGGGAAAGCGGAATACTTCCATACCCTCGTGACAATACAAGAAGGCACTGGGGCCGCCATACAAAGAGGAGCTATCTCCGCAGTGAGCAAGGTCATCCTGCCTCAACAAAGGCTCCTCGCTTCATCCCAAACCTGCCGGAAACAAGCGACGGAATATAGAAGGAGTGACCAAGACAAACCCGGAACTCGACAACGTAGGGACCCTTCCCGCAAGATCCTCCCTGTCTCAATCCTCCAGCCGCGGAACCCACTGATCCGATGCGCACTAAGCCGTGCCATCCATCTCTCCCGTGCGGGATCGATCCATATCCAACACAAGAGGTCGCCGAGCAAATGACCACGGGCTAAACGACACGGAGCCTCTGCATGGCCTCGAAGTCTCTCTCGCAGCCCACACGGTGAGCAAAGCGGCTTCCCTCTCATAAAACGATCCCCGCCGCTCAGACGGCCGATACCACGAAGAGTCTCCCCAAGACTAACGGGACAATATCCTCTCCAGCCTTCGCAGTTGTCCTACCACATCTAGCAAAGCGCCATCACAAATGCCAAGGGAACCGACTGTAAAAGCGTCGCCATCACGCACAAGGCAAATACATCCCAAGAGACGTCACTCATCATCAACCATGAACCGCTCCTAAGTAGCCGCGTAAATGTCGATATGACCCGAATCAAGAATCATGCCCCGTACTTCTTCCAACGAAGTACGAAGAAAGTCCCGCAAGCTTCACGCTCACACCAGACCCATTTCCTCGTAAAACAAGCATAAAACCACCGTCCCTCAAGAAAACCTTGCTCCAAACAATGTTCTAAACACTGCCAAAGCCATTCCCTAAGAACAAACACTACCCACAAACACACTCTCAAATTTCACGTGGCATGTACAAAAATAAAAAATAATAATAGCAACAATTTCTAGGACAAATCCCGGAATCACAAAAAATGACATTACATCTTAAAATAAAATATCGTTTGCCATGCAAATACATGTGTTTTATTACAAAAATACCAAAATGTCTCGTTGTTAAACAAAAAAAAGGGAGTGGATATGAAAAGAGGGAAAGCAAATGAATACTAATCGTAATCCTCAAAGATCATCATCCTCGCCAAGATCCTCCAGGAGAAAAGTTGGGCATCCCAAATAACTCGCCCGTCACATCCTCGTTCGTCTAATACCGAGCACCCACGAGGCTCCCACGAAAAGTACTCGAAGGATCAAATCCGGCGAAAGGATCAAAGCAAGGAAGGCTCGAGGAACCCTCACCCCGCGCGCCGTGCGGAGGCATGAACCGATAAAAGGGCCGCTCCTCGAAGGCCCCGCAGCCTCCGAAGATGTCCCGCATCCATGCTATGCCGCCTCAAAGGCCCCTCTCCGCCGCGGCTCCGCTCGGCCTAGGCGGAGGAACGCCCACGTACGCCTCGAAGGCATAGGCTCGTACGCCGGCACACGACGCGAAGACCGACTGTGACACCTTCGACGCCATCTTCTTAGCAAAGGAGCGCATCGCCACGTAACGGCGAAGTCAAAGATATCGTAAGCTCTCCCCGACTCCGCACCAACAAGTAGCCAAGGAAACGCTCATCAAATACAGCTTATACTCAACAACAAAAAGAGAAAAATACGTAAGAGATGCCAAGATGGAAAAGAGTCGCACACTCACCGATCCGTCTGGGATCCACTGTATGCAAGCAGAGCTGCGCTCGGAACGGGGTACATGCATACCCTCCTCCTCGATCCGTCCTCGCGGACATACGTGAAATCCGGTCCCGCATCGGAACCTCTCGGGAGCCCGCGGGCCAGCCCTCTCTCCCGCGCCGCACTGCGGCGTCCTCGCCTTCCTCCTCACGAAGGCCCCGTACTCCTCTCCATACAAAATGAACTCTCGGCGCCGACACCGCCAAGGTACCTCTCGAAGTCAAGCACATCCATGTCCCGGAGTCAAGCATCCCAAAGCGGAGGATCCCTGAGCCACGGGAAGCACACCTGTGGCCATGCCGCGCCGACAGACCCGCTCCCCGCATACATGACATCAAAGTCTAAGTCAAGCCTTCATGAAAGATCTTCCGCCATTGCCACTCTCGGAGCCCCCTCAAACTCATCCCCTCATACCGAGCCCACGGGAACAAGACGAATTCCTCCGGCTATCCCTCTCCAGACGCTCCCGCACATCCCCGTAGGCGATGGTGAGCTTCCCCGCCGGGTCCTCCTCTTCCTCGCCGTACGAGCCCATCCCAAAGATAGCAGTAGGTACGCAAAGAATGCTCTGTCAGATCCCTATCCCACTAGAAGCACCGGAAAACCCTCATAAACCACACCTCGCGACAAAAACGTAGAAAGCTCAAGCATGCAAAAGACAACGGAGAAAAGACAAGTTGCTAAATCAAAAACAAAGAATAAACTCATACCTCCAAAGCAAAGTCAAAGCAAAGCCAACGAATCCGCCACCCCCGCTAAACCGGTCCAAGGAGAAGTAGAGCTCGCCAAGCTCGCTCGCCCCAAGCAATGTCGCACTCCTATCCAGACTCCGCTCAAGCTCTCCAACAGAGCAAAGGGAGCCGCGGTCGCGTGGTTCGAGAACAAAGTCTCTGACAAGGCATACCACAAGAAGTGAAGCGCGCTAACCGCTCCGTCACCGTGCCGGTACTCCGGATGTAGGCCCCAATCCGGCCGTGATCCTCATCTCCACGTCGCCTGTACAAAGATTCCTGTGCCCTCGCGAGGACGAGGCTCAAAGCCCAAGCAGCTCTGGCCAACACGCCATCGCCTATCATATCCTCCACCGCACCGCTCTCCTCAAGGAAAGCCCGATGATCGCAAAGCAAAGCCGCGGGCGTCACCGTCACCTCGCCCCACCAAAGGGAAGGCGCGGGTGGTATCCCACCAATACTCGAAAGGCCCTGTGAAGACACTCTTGTTCTTCCTCGTGTCGACACTCCACCTGTGTTCTCAACGAACACCCCTAGGCCAAGCATAAACCACCTCCGGACTCGGCCTACCGCCCACGGAAATATCGGGCATCCGCCGCCATAGCTCCACAAATGCCCTCGAGCGATCCCCTCGAGTCTTCATCCTCTTGGCCTTCCCGCCATAAGCTCCCAGATCCCCGGCAGTAAACACAAAGAAAGGTACGTCAATCACAATACTTAATATTTTTCACATATAACCCGTCACAAAAACACTTACGCACATATCGCACATATATTTTCCCCACAAAGTCCGTCACCCAAAAACACGCGCACACACTATATAGCACATTCTCAAAAGAAAATCCGTCCCAACACGGCACACACTTTCACATATAACCCGTCACAAAACACGGCACATGTCACTTTTTTCACAAAAATTATCACTACACGATAATTTTCATAATGTACATACATAAATAGCATACGGTACAAAACACCAAAGCATGCAATTCACTAGATAGGCACTTTATTTTCACAAATAAGAGCTAATCTACACATTTCTGCACAAAATACACATACCCACAATTATCACATGTCCATTTTCAATAATTCATCAAGAATTTCACAAAAAGGCATAAAATAATAACAAAAAAATTCAAAAATGCGAAAAACTAAAACCTAGTTCTAGCATTCAAAAATTCGAGCAGGAAATCAAAACGGAACAGATTTCTTACCTCCCCAACGTTCATGGAGCGACGATTATGCACTCCGGATTCGGATACAAAGCATCCGGGTTCTTCGAAGATGGAACGAACGAAGTCCAATTCCTTTGAAGCTCCATTCGTCGCTCAACCACCTCGACCGCGTTGACGACGACTCCTTCGAGATCCCTCCGCCATTGCAAGCAATTCAAGCAAAAAATGGAAGATTTGGGACAAAAATGGAGCTTTTCTCTTCTCTCTCGCCGGTTCACGAACCGGGAATGGGAAATGAAGTGGGAGCCTCGGAATTTAAAGCCTCGGGTCAAACTCCGGGAACCGTAAAACCAAGGTGGTCCGCACGACCTCTTTTTTGCAACTGTGTTGGTCCGTACGGACCTCTTTTGCAAGGGGTGGCCAAATTACTTTTCCCGCTCTTATAATCTTTGCCCCCGTCGTCCTAAGGCCTTTTCCAAAGAAATCCAAGTGCAGTAATGGTCCCTAACCCTTCAATTCAATCCACCAACCGTCAAGCGCCGTAAGACCGTCCTCTCGCCACTTCAACGGCAACTCAATCCCCGCCATCGCCGTAAGACCGGTCCTCGCCCACTTCAACGGCAAATCAACCACCGGCGGCCAACCAAGACGTAGCACGGTCTCGCCACTTCAACGGGCAAATCAATCCACGCCATCGTCGTAAGACCGGTCTTCGCCTACTTCACCGGCAAATCAACCATCGCCACAAACGTAAGACCGATCCCCCCGCCCCACTCCAACGGTAATTCAAGAAGGAGCCAACACCTCCCAAAGACGAATATCAAGGCACAAGACGCCCCCAAACGCTCAACGACAACTCAACCATCAAGGTCCGACCATCTTCCCAAATGTAAGAGGGGCCCATACAAAAAGGTCATGCATCCTCAAAGAATTCAAGCACCGGCGCCGATGTAAGCCCAATCTCGCCTAATTTCAACGGCAAATCAACCATCTGGCCATCAAACGTAAGACCGATCCTCGCCCACCCAACGGTAATTCAAGAAGGAGCCAACACTTCTCAAAGACGTAATATCAAGGCACAAGACGCCCTAAAACGCTCAACGACAACTCAACCACCGAAGGTCCGACCATCTTCCCAACAGAAGAGGGCCCATATTGTGGTCAGCATCCCCAGCAATTCAAGCACCTAAATGATAAGCCCGAATCCGCCCCACTTCAACGGCAAATCAACCATCGGCCATCAAACGTAGCACCGATCCGCCCACTCCAACGGCAATTCAAGAAGGAGCCAACACTCAAAGACGAATATCAAGGCACAAGACGCCCTAAACGCTCAACGACAACTCAACCACCGAAGGTCCGACCATCTTTCCAATGTAAGCAGGCCCATACAGGTCAGCGATCCCCAGCACTAAGCACCGGCAAAATGATGTAAGCCCACCGCCCACTTCAACGGCAAATCAAATCCATCGGCCATCAAAGTAAGCCCGAGCTCCTCCCCCAACAAGTCAAAGGGAAGTCACCGCATATCCCCAACACCGACCATCATTCACTCAACGGCAAACAGCACAAGGAGCCAACACCCTCCAGCACAAGTCCCAAGGCACGAAGTTTCCCCAAAACGCCAAATGATGAAGCAATCATCTAGCCATCATCCTTGCCCACTTCAACTCAGCTCAAGCAATCAGTCATCGTAAGTCCGACCTTCACATCAACATGCAAAACACAAATGGCATCACGCCCCGAATCAAGGCGCCCACGCTCCACACCCGCGGCTAGAAGACGATCGGGCACGACCGAGTCCTCACAACTATCTCCGCCCGAAGGCCTTTAAAACCACCCGATTAGGAAAAATCGTAAAATTTCCATCCCAGACGCCACCACTGCCCTCACACCGACCTACGTGGGTCACCCCGACGCCACCACGTCCTTATCACCGACTCCATGCGGTCACCCTGACGCCACCACGTCTTTATCACCGACCTATACGGCCACCCCTGACGCCACCACGTCCTTATCACCGACTCAAGGGGTCTCACCCCTGACGCCACCACGTCCTTATCACCGACCTATACTGGCCACCCCTGACGCCACCACGTCCCCATCACCGACCTATACGGTCACCCCGGACGCCACCACGTCCTTATCACCGACCTATACTTGGCCACCCTGACGCCACCACGTCCTTATCACCGACCTATACGGTCACCCCGACGCCACCACACGCCCTTATCACCGACCTATACGCACACCCGACGCCACCACGTCCTTATCACCGACCTATATCACACTCCCTGACGCCACCACGCCCTTATCACCGACCTATACGGCCACCCCGACGCCACCACGTCCTTATCACCGACCTATACGATCACCCCGACGCCACCACGCCTATGACACCGACCTATACGGTCACCCCCACGCCACCACGCCCTTATCACCGACCTATACGGCCACCCAGACGCCACCACGCCCTTACTCACCCCACCTACGCGGTCACCCCTGGCCACCACGCTCCTTATCACCGACCTATGGGTCACCCCGACGCCACCACGTCCTTATCACCAACCTATACGGCCACCTGACGCCACCACGCCCATCACCGACCTACGCGGGCTACCCCGACGCCACCACGCCCTTATCACCAACTCCACTTGGCCACCCTGACGCCACCACGCTCTTATCACCGACCTATACGGCCACCTGACGCCACCACTCTTATCACCACCTATACGGCCACCCCTGACGCCACCACGCCCTTATCACCGACCTATACGGCCACCTGTGACGCCACCACGCCCTTATCACCGACCTATACGGTCACCCCGGACGCCACCACGCCCCCATCACCGACCTATACGTGGCCACCCCGACGCCACCACGTCCTTATCACCGACCTATACGGCCACCTAGGGACACCACGTTCCCACCACCGACCTATACGGCCACCCAGACGCCACCACGTCCTTATCACCGACTCCATCAATACCCCGACGCCACCACGTCCTTATCACCGACCTATACGGCCACCAGACGCCACCACGCCCTATCACCACCTGACTTCTACGGCCACACAACACCTACAGGCACCACCACGCCCGCATTCACAGAACACTCACCCCACACCCGAACTACGACCAGCTCGATTCCCGCTGGGGATACGTAGGGAATCCTACCACGTGGTCCACTCATTGACCTAAACGGTCACCCAAAAGGACACCACCACGTCCTCACTTTGACCTCACGGCCACTTCCTCTCCCAAAGACGCGATCCAGCATTAGGACCCTTATCTTATCGGCGACCCCACTTCTTTCATAAGTGACGTCGTCGAGGGCTTCGTAAGTACCCCAACTGATCACTCCCTTTCAAACACACGGAAACACCGTAGACTCATCCACGCAGCCTCGTAGACCTCTCTCACTCAAAACCCTCTCAAAACCCTCTCAAACCCCCAACCAAACCAAGGGAGGAGCCTTTCTGGGATAAAAAGGGACAAAGGACCTGGGAATTTTCAGAAATCGAAAGCAATTAAGGTCCGTACGGACCTCTTTGTTTCAATGATTACTAAATCCCCTTAAAGTCCACAATATTCCCTCAAATCCCGGAAGAAATGATGACTTCCATGCAGAGTTGGTCCGTACGGACCTCTTTGCATGCAAGATGGTCCGTACGGACCTTATTGCATGGGGGACATCATCATTCCGTAATATTCTCCATCATTGCATTCCCTCAAATCGAGGAAATCCAAAATTCGGATAACCAAGAAGGTCCGTACGACCTCTTTGCTCCGAAATTTTTACTATAAATAGAGGGCTCCCCTCCTCATTTTCACACACCTCCCACTTCTCTCTTCCTCCCTAAGCCTTCGGCTCCCCTTCTAAGACCTTTCGAGGCATTCCCGCCCTTTCGATCCTTCCGAGGCCTTCCGAGCCCCCTCGAGGTGCTCCGAAGCCTCCCCGAGCGCTCCCGAGACGCTCCCGCGCGCCCCGAGGCACTCTCGAGGTACTCGAGGCCCCTCGTGGTACTCCGAGGCCTCGCTCGGTCTTTCCACCTGTCCCGCTCTTTCCGAGTCAAACCGACGATCCCAAACCACGCCGAAACTCCGCCCGAGTGACTCGCCACCACAACGCACGCCGAACCTCTCGCCCGAGTGATCCCGACGATCCCCACGCACGCCGAACCTCTGCCCGAACGCAGCCTACAACCTCAACTCACGCCGAAACTCGTCCGCGGACAACCGGCATCTCCCGAAGCAATCCCGATCCATACCGAACGCTACTCCGACCTCAAACACTATTCCCGAAGACAGACACGAACCAACATTGGTAAGGCTTCCTTCCTATACTATTTCAATACATTTCATACATAGCATACAATGTAGACATCCGATACAAAGATGCATTTTTAAAAGCACACACACACACACACACATTTAAAGGATATTAGGGTATCCGAAAGACTCGTTTTACGAGGCTACTCGGGTGAGCTCTAATATTCTAATATTCTCTTCCCGGGAGTCATCTCGACCTCCGAACTCAAAATCTCATCACACAAAAACAGCTTTAAAATTTATCTTTAAACCGATGCCCTTTTTCAATGTTTTGGGCTTAATAAAACGGCGTGGCGACTCTACAAAATGCGAAAGCAAACGGCGAGACACCTCCAACGCGCAACGCTAAAGCGAATAAGCCGTATGCCGGGCGCGATTGAGGTCCTCTGATCCGGCGACTTCCCGAACAATGACGAACGCGAGATGCCGGGGCCCGCGCGAGCCGGATCCCGTAATTTCAGACAGGCGTTTGTCCTGGAAATGGAATTCCAAAGATGCAATGAACGAGGGCCATCCTCGACGAAAGAAGAAGCTATCTTCAACAAACCGAAAAAGAGGTATGAATCGGTGATCCCACGTCGGAACCCTCGGGAGAACCCTCAGGAAAGTTTGACTACTACGTCATCTACTCAAAGAAGCCTAGTTCACGCACAAGGCCAAGGCAATGTACGCTTCCATGATCAGCCGGGACGAGCTTCGCACCGCCACCGAAGGCCCGAAGGTCCAGATAATCCAACCCCGTCTTGGGAAGATCTCAAAGCCACTATCGATG